>JANHJO010008954.1:204829-219846 GCA_032468235.1 Pseudoxyrhopus heterurus | reverse complement strand
AGCCTGGTGGGATTCGAACTGCTAAATTGCAGGCAGCTGGGAACTGAATACTTAATTACAAAGTACAGCATCTTACCCGCTGCACCACTCAAGGCTCTTGAGCATAACTTACAACAAAATGTGCATTACATTATGCTAAAAGTATATACATTATGAAATCATCACCATTAAGTATTATCAATATAACTTCATTATAATATCATAAAAACTGTAATATATTTAGACACCAAAACAGTCAGGTTCATTCCAACTCAGGAACATCTCCCATTCTCTTAGACCTTGTATAAATGAAAGGAGTTCTGCTTGACTTGATCATCAAAGCATTGAAGACAAAAGGATGGGAAATTAATCTCTTTGGGTAACATGATTGATTGTAGTGTTAGTGATGGATTTCTGGAGTTTTTTTTCTCTCAGCAGTAAAAAGATATGGAAAAATTAGGATCGAAAGAGGCTTGTATACTGTTTCTAGATCAGGACTGGATGGTATTCAGTCAATATTAGGGAGGATGCAAAAGTTATACAGTAGCACTTACTTCAGCTAGTTCATGTTTAATACTTCACAATATTAATTACAGATTCTGCTGCATAACAACAGTACATTTATTATCTTAGCTAACCCAATAAAAGTCTCCAATACTGTTATTTATTCTTATATAACTATTTGTAAGGCTGCATTTAGAACAATAGTTCTGTAGCTAATGGAACAATGAATGACATTTTTGCAGCCAGAATATATTGCAGTTTGAAAACTCTATACAAAGGCAATATTACCAAAGGAAAGATAAATATGTTTTCCATAATAGAAAGTCACTATGTTAAACACTAAATTTTTAAAAAAAGCAAACATGTTGTTTTTCATCCTCTTGAAATTATTTTAAGTGTTGAAATGCCCACTATCTTGAGCATATTCTGGGTGCAATGGAAACTATTATCTATGGATATTGTTATATACAGGACAAATGTCCCATTGAATCTATCTAAGTGTGTACTTCATAATGTAAGCAACTGTAGCCTAACATCCATTGTACAGCATGGGAAATCAGTGTATCATTCCACAATTTTCAGCGAAAAAGAACAGAGTATAGCCTTGAGCTTGAGTACGTGATACACATCTGTTGCTTGCTGCTGCTTGTGATGGATCTGTCAGAACTGGAAAAAACCAGTCTCTCTCAGGTACAATCACACGATTTGCAGTGGTTCTGCACTGTTATCTTGTCATATAGTGATATGAGATGCACACTTAAATGTTTGATAATTCTTCCCTTTTCAGTAAATAAATTGCTTTTGATATGCAACAGTTGTATGTGTATAAGCTTGTTTACACTGATTCTGAACTGGATGACAAAATGACCTAGAAATATAGAAGGTATTTGATTAGGCAGGCATTCATGAGTAGGACAGAACCTTCTTGATTAAAAGATTGAGGGACTGATTGTATCCTTTGTCTTCCTTTATATGATTAATGAAGAAGTTCTTCTTCCAGTTAGTTTTTGAAATATAATTTATTTGCCTAATTTTTTAAAAATGACATTATTGCTTTTTACTGATTTGAGTAAGCGCATATGTTCTGTAATGTTTCTGTTTATTTTATCTTTATTTGCTATACTTTTCAACTGAAAGCTGTTTTGATTGACTATCTCAGTAGAGAAGCTTTAATAAATAACGAAGTAAAGTGCAATTTGAAGCACAATTTTCTTTTATCGCATAAATCTCAAAACTCAAAAGACTTAAATATAAGAGAAATGTGATGTTGACATAAGTAAAGCAAGAATAAGAATAAGGCAAGAGGAATGGGTAATTGTTATATTGGTAGTTATAACACATTGATTAGTAGTGTGGTAAGTCAATTTTTAAAAAATGAGTGGAAGCTGTATTGGTACAATGAGTGTAAAATAACTAGAAATGGACTAAAATAACTAGAAATGGACCTTAAAATAAAGTTAAATATCAGTTTAAAGCTACCAAATCTAAAACTGTCCAAATCCATAGATATTACTGAAACTAACATCAAAAGATACACTTTGGGAAGTAATGGTATTAAAAGAAAATATGCTATTGATTATGCCTGGGGTGGCATAAAATCCATTACCACACATCTTCTGAGTGATTCTTGCTTCTCTTCTTTTGTATATAGCATGGCAGTGATCTCCTTTCCTTGGTCCCCCCCCCATTTACTCACTCACTTTCTCTCTCTCTACCTTTGAGGGTACAATTTGTTTCCAATCCAAGAGATATTCAACTAAATGCATAACACGGAAAAATACCACTTCCAACAATTCTTTATTACCTCCTGACTCTTAATTCTAGCAACTCTAGTGAAAGACATTAGAGATAACAGTTAATTCTTTTTTTTTTCCTTTTTCTACTCTGATATCTTAACATAGCACACAGTTTGGTCTATATTGGTAAATAGAGAAAGTAGGATAAGCAACTACTATTATCATTTTTAAAAAAAGAAGAAACTTAGGAACAACCAAATTTTCTGTCTCATACAATTTATCCTCTGGCTCTGTCCTCTTTAGTATTCCTCTTGGGGCTTCCAAGCTCTCCTTGACACTACTTTGGTGTGATTGTCAAACCATATTACCTGCAGGATTTTCCCAGAAGGTCTTCTATCACAGTGTTTCTCAACCTCAGCAACTTTAAGATATGTGAACTTCAGAGAATTCCCCAGCCACCATGCCTAAGATTCAGGACTTAAACAAAAGTCCCAAGGAAAGTATGCAGTGTGAATTTTGTAGGATCATTAGACAACCATAACCCATTAAGTGATCATTTCAGATATATTTCTTTATCTAAACAGAGAAGCAGAATAACCATGGTGAGGAGAAAAACAATGGGGACAGCATGGATCAGGAATAATATGCTGGGTTTCCTTCTTTTCTGTCCTTTCCTATTGTTCCCTATCCTTCCTTATCCTTTCCTTCCCTTTCCTGCCCCTCACTTCCCTTTCCTGAAGATGCATGAAGAGGCATAATCAACATGAAAGGGTGGCAGAAATATTTAAGTTCATTCACAGGACTGAAACTTACTTAAAGCTTGAGCTTGGATGTTCATACAACAAAATTGCATGGCTCTGTTTGACAATGTTTGTGAGATCTTTAAGAAACAGAAGGCTGCAAAATTAAAGTTTCTTTAATACCTTCAGTGAATGCTCTCCAGTGAAATTAGGACATTAGAAACACTTTTAATATTTTATTAGATATCTAGTTATTTTTGTTTTCATATATTTGGATGGGACCCAGAAATCCTTTCAGAATGCTATGGAAGTCAAATAAAACCTGAAGTCTGTTTGTGGAATCCCTCAAGATTTTCACTGTATAAACTACAATTATATTCCAGATGGTAAATCTGATTTTTTAGCAAGTTGCCATTATTATTATTATGGTTAGTTCCACAGTCAGCCAGATGTTTAGATTAAATTTGACATTTGTGTCCACCAATTGAGTCCCTGCTTGGATTGTTTGATGGTGTTACAGGTATCATCACAAGATGTAAGCTGTTCCAAGTAAAGCTTCCTTTTGCAATTAACTGATGGTAATTTTGCCGATACCGATGGTGTTTAAGTAGTATTTCAGATGTTTTCAGATTGTACTTAAGACACCTGTTACTATTGGTACTATCTTTGCCATTATTATTATTATTGTTGTTGTTGTTGTTATTGTTTTGCCACAGTCATTTTGCTTCTGTCTGCAGGTTTTTTTTTTATTATTCTGTGATTTTCTCCAATTCTTTCTCTTCTATTCTGCTGTTTCTGGGTACTTCCACACCCACTATCCAGACCATTTAGCAATTGCTAAATTGCTGCAATTGAAGGTTCTAAAGCTTTAAAATAGTGAGTCTGAGAACAATGTTGAATGGATCCTGGGTACTATTTGGAGAATTGGTAAGATGAATATAAGTGGAATGGAGACCTTGATATCCTCCCTTTGGAACTCAGTTTGTTGCCCACTAATGAGGCAGTTGAACAAAGTGGTTTGGTGAAGTAACAAGAGTTGAAGTCCAACATATCTGGGAAATATCAAGTTATAGAAGATTGATATAGTTAGCAAACAAACAAACAAACAAATAAAACTTCTCTACAAAGAACAGAGATAATGAGGAAGAACTTGGTTTAATTAATGTTCCAATAAGAATCCACATGTCTGAAATTTACAGATCAGTGTACAACCCAGGAAAAACCTATTGTTTGGTGTTTGTAGGTTGTAATGCAATTCTCTTATTAAAAATTCAGTACATATTAGAGGAAAATATATTACACACTCTTCCGTATAAAATTGTATTTTTATGTTAGGAAAGTGGATATGAAAATGAATACAGGCTTTATATTTTAAAAAAGAAATTACAAAGTGATGCTGAAACCTCATGGAACAAATTTCATTTGAGAAAATGGAAAGTGGAGAGAAATTGGCTGAGTTGTCCAGTTTTAATGGTGCATCACCCCTATTTGCATATGCATACAGAAGAGGTGAAAAAAGGTCAAAGAGACATCTGCCATGCAATGGGAATTCTTCATCTCATTGCCTGAAGGAGTCCTGAATAGGAGATGAAACTTTTTATTAGAGATATTCTTGTCATCCCCAAGGGATGTTTTCTTAAAAGATTCAGCAAAACCTGTAATTATGACCTGGATGCAAACAATCTCTGAGATGATCTCTTTGCTAGAACTGCTGCTGCTGTGGATGTTTTGTTTCTCCAGGGGAGAAATAGATAACTTTTCAGTTAACAGTCTCTCTCTTTCTGTCTCTCTCTGTCTCTCTGTCTCTCTCTTTCTCTCTCTCATTTTTCCCCCTCTCATTTTTTTCTCTCTCTCATTTTCTCTCACACATTTTCTCTCTTTCATTCTCTCTCTGTCTCTCTCTCTCTTTCTCTCTCTCATTTTTTCCCCCTCTCATTTTCTCTCTCTCTCATTTTCTCTCACACATTCTCTCTTTCATTCTCTCTCTCTGTGTGTTTATGTGTGTGTACATTGGTTGTCACGTCAACCAACCAATTAACAAATAGTATAATAAAGGAAAAATCTTTTTTATACTTTTTGTTTTGTTTTTCCTTGTAAATTTATGAATTTTAGAGCAGTAACTACAAACCTAGAGAACCTAGAGAAAGTTAAAAGAACAACTGCAGTGACAAATCGAAAAGATGTACATTTATAGCAATGCATAAACCAGAATTACAGGAAACCAGAAAGAAGTTGCCTGTAATTAAATCCCAGTCTTATCATTCAGGCAGGACTGAAGACAATGATTGCTTTTTATTATTGCCTTGCTTATAGAATTAATTATAAAAATATAAATATAGTATAAATAATTAAAAGCAAATATTGTTTCTAAACTATCTTGTAATTTAAATAAACATAGTTTATGTGGTATCTACATTGCTGCACTATTGTTCATGGTGACAACAACTTCACTTTAGACATGCATGTCTCTACTTGAGTTTTTCCTGAATGGAATGTACATAATTCAAAGATTTGTCAAATGAACAGTTGACACTCTCTTGTAGTAAATCAAGAATTTGTCCACTAAATTCAGTTCTGTTCTACTCTTAATCATATATTTTGTGTATAAGGATTTCTCAGCCTTATACTCAAAATATATTATCTCTAGTGATTTTTGGCAAGAACAATTGGCATATAGAAATTTCATAGTGAAATAATATAAAATAATAAAAAATAAAATAACAATCTACCATGTTGGGCCATGGTAGACAGGTACTTTGGGGAAAAAAAACTTAATTAAAAATAATAATAATCTCTTGCTTACTAGCACACCATACTTGTCATGACATTGAAAAATGGCCACAGATTTGCCATTTGTGAGGAAATATACCTTTTCCATCTCTAGTTATTGGATTTCATGTGATGCTAGGAAGATTGTCACCATTGATTCACAAGTGTACTTTCTTTTGTGCAGAGTCTCATGACTGGTTTCAGTGAAAAGTGGGTTAGTAATATTAGCAAAGTTAACCTTCTTCTGAGCAGAACTTTGAAGTCATGGCTTGCTTGTAGTCATGGCTTGCTTGTAGTACTCTATGTTCATGAGGCTGCAACAAAAGTAGGCTGTAACAATGAATGTAATGGTGAAGAGAAAGGCATGTGACAGAAAAACAAGCTGGCACATAAAATTGGTATTCCTAGTTTCCCCCCGTTATTTTTAAAAACAGTAAATGTTTGACTTAGAGTCTAAGTATCAACTTACCCTAGTACCCTTATTGCTGAGCGGGGTAACTATACTTCAATATTATATAATTTAAAAGTAATGTTTGGCATGAAAGATGCATATGGGAGCAGTCAGTTTTGAGCTGATATTTAGAGTGCCAAAAGTTGAGCTGAATTCTCAATTGTAATGGCAGTGCCAGCAAAGAACTCTGTCGCACCATTAGCAGAAGATAAAGAAACATAAAGACATTTGGCTATTCATGTTAAAGAATCTGAGAACAGAAATGAAGCTATGAATGAAGTCAACAGAATATTAGCTTTGGCACTTCAAAACAGCCCTAGTAGACATTACATTTAATGAGGTGATAAAACTCAGCCATTGCTCATGTCAATGTTACAAAGTCCATCTCACACTCCACCCCCTAAGCTTTTTCCATATATAAAAATAAAGTTGCAACATTCTACATTATCTATAGTATAACCACCCAGATGAGGCTAAAAGTCCATTGAATCTGTGAAGTGCTTCAAAAGGGTACAAAGCACTTTGAAGCCACCTGCTTTGATTTACCGCATCAAAGTGTTTTCAGGCTTTGATTTGTAAATCTGTTGATTTGACTGAATTTTCATCAGATCGAAGTACCCTTTCCAAACTTGGTAGAGCCATGTCTTCTTACTAGGGGCTTACGAGAAAAGGGTGCTGTTGCATTTATGTTCACATTGTTAATGTTGTATAAGTTTTTCCATAGCGGGGAAAATGCTGCAGGAGTTAGTGCCTTGATCTGTTTCAGATCGTTATTCTAATATTCTTATTAATACATTTTTGATATCATTTTCCAATTTTTGAAAGAAAAAAATGTACTTGAAGTGTGCTTGAAATGAACTCTTGAGATTTATCTTAAAAGATATTTATTTTAAATAACTTTTGGCGGTGTTGCTAATCTTACTTTATTAGTACAAGGTTATGGAGATTGTAACTGTCTTTTAGAAAAGCTTCTTAACCAGGAGGGGTGGAGAAACAACCAGGAATGCTTTTATGATGTGTTCCCTTGAAATACGATAGAAATATGGGAAGCCAACAGACTAAAGATTACCAGAGAGACTATTGCAGAAGAAGAAACATTATACACATCATCCCTCACTTTTAAACAAAAATCATTAAACAGGCTTAAAATTTTATTTATTAGAATGTCTGCTCCTTTGGGCAGGGGAATTAGAAAGCAGTTTCTTTTCAATCTCACTGAATAAAATGATTAGAAAAATATAAAAAAAATTGGGGGAAAGGGTCACATGTTCCTAGATGATCTATATTTTATTTATCTTCTTTCTAACTCTAAAGTCCTGTAAAATGACTTCTATCCATGTGGGTGCTAAGAGCCAACAACCTGATGGTCAATCAATTAAAAAAAGTAAGTCTGAAAAGCCAAGACAGAAAAAAGTAACTTGTGCTTATTAAGAAAATTCTACCATGAAAAAGGGCAGGAGATGAATTTGTTTTTTGTTGTATTTAGTATCCCTCTCCCTTATTTCAAAACTAGTAATGTTATCCAAATTCCACAACAAAGTTAAGGGTGGTTCAATCCATTATTTCTTTTTATCTCCTTATTCAAGATTGTAATGACTCTGTACCAACTTGTAGGACAAATTAATAATTGGGTGGTAGATATGTCATATATGGGAACTGAATAAAAACACAATTAACTTATGGATACATACTTCCCATTGTTAAACGTCCTTTAGAACTGATTATTTTTCCAAGGTTACTAAATCTCAAAATTTCTATTAGTTTAGATAATGGGTGTGTAGAGGAAGAATTCATAGATGAACATCTCATTTAGACTGCTCAATTCCAGAAATAGATGGAAATTCCAATGGGTCTTCCCATTGCCATTGCCATTGACTTGATACTGTTGCTGTTTAAACAATATGCCAAGAACTCAACAACTTTTCACTTGAGTCTATTTTAATGACAGGTGAATCTGGCAACTCCTGCGACGCAACTGGAACCAATCGTATTGGCCTGCCGTTTCATTGGCTTATTTTCAGCAATGTGGAGAGGGGGATTTGCTGCATGGGTACAGCCTATCCTCCATATAATAACTACCCAGGCTATTGTGCTCTGGTGGCTACTACATCTCCACCCGAAGCACAATACCATAGTCTCTATGAGACTGAAGGATGCCTATACTATTTAATGACAATTCCATCTTATCAATATAAAAATCACCCAACTGTAACATAGCTAAAATAATTGCAATATAAGCTTGTTCCATTGGATTTCTACATTTAGTATTATTTAACTAAATTTTCCAACTGTTCATATAAAGTAGTATTTTTTCTTTTTCTTTGAGTTGTAGGCAGTAACATAACCTCTCATGTATGCCTAATAAGTATCCCATATAGTCTGTAAAGTGGATGACCCATGTCATCCCATGTTTAACTTCACAAATTGTAAAGTTAATTATATAATACAACTAAAAAGCTGTCCCAGAGAAATATTAAAATACCATCTATCATAGGATAGCTAAAAATTTAGAATTGAGTAGTTAATAGATAGAGCATAACTGGATATGACAACAGAATGATAGAAGAATCTAAAGCCAATTTCAGTTGAGAAGGAAATATAAATAATATAAAGTGAATACCTTTTTACTAGCATAAGAAATACATGTATATTTCCTATCAGAAGGATGAAGTTTATACCAAGCATCAATCAAATTAAACTTTTGTGAATAAGCCAGCAACATTTTCCAATTCTGATTATAAATGTATTTCACAGGGAAGAATATTCTTATTGAAAATAAAATGCATCAGTTTATTCATATTGATTCCTATGTCTAAATGATCAAATTGGATACTTTGAAGTCTTGTGAGGCATCTATAAAATAAATTAGGATAATTTTTTTATGGACCCATAAAATTGACAAAGATCAAATGAATACCAAATATCTTCAGATTAATAATAATGAAATGTCCACAGAAATTAATATATTCTGTGTCACTATCTTAATAACATCTTTACTCAGATCATAACTCCAACAGGCTTTATGCTATTGCCACAGATACACATGACCAAACAATTTCTGACAATTTAGTGGTGTGGGGGAAAGGTGATATGTAAGTAGATGTTGTGGAAATCTTACATTTTTCATTAGCTTAACTCATTCAAAATCTTTTACTCTTGAGAGTATCTGTTAACATCAATATATAAAGAATTTAATTGAAATAAGTGTGCAAATGAAGCAATGATAATAAACCAGTTTCTGAAGGAATAAGTGGTACCATTACAAATATAAAGATACAGGTCTACTATATATAAGTCTAAATCAATAATAAATAGGTAATCAAATCAGTGACTAAAAAAAGATAAATCTAAACTTAATAGTAGCAGAACATAAACAAAATCTGGGAATCTAGATTCAGCAGTCCTCAGCCTGGGTTAATGGGATCCAGCAGTTAATGTTTTAACCTTCTCCAATGCTTGTTGAAATTTTTGGAGTTGTGCCTGCATTGTTATCTTGTTTCTAATAATTTCATGTGACAATTGAAGATGGTAGCATTCCTGTCCAACTTACCAATGTCTCTGTGAATATTAGTCCTCTCTTAAAATCATTTGCCATGGTTGGTTTCCATAAGATTGATGGCATATTGATTTCAAATTTTCCATCAACTGGAAAATAAGAGTTTCCTTAAAAAGAGCCCCCAGTCCTGACTTGTATCAGTAAGTGCAGGAAGCTTTCCAGTGTGTCACTAATTTCAACTGTAGAAATAGCATTATCTTGAGGTTTATTGTCAAGACTAATTTTCTAAAGACGTGGGAACTGGGAACATCTTCCTCAACTGAGGAAGCACGTCTTCTCTAAGGAGTTTGTTTATGTGTGTTAGAAGCATCACAATTAAAATAAAGCATGCTTCATTCTCTAAGGAGTGAAAGTGCATTTTATACATCTAAAACAAAAGTAGAAAGTGACACATCAAAATACCAATGCAATTGAAACAGGTGATAAAGGGAAAAGAAAAAGAAGCAAACAGATTAAGCTTCCATGCCAATGGAAGACCTATAAAATAAATTATATATTACAATAAAAAGTATATCTTCTTTCTCCACCACCACAAATCTTAACCTGTGTAAAGAGTTTACAGATTTGAATTTTTCTAATGGCATTGCATTTTTTTTTTAAAAGTTGTAAAATGTGTTTTCTAAGATTGCAATAGTACATTAATATATTATATTATTATAATACTTTAATAATACATTAAACTCGGATAGTGAAAGCAGGATGTATTGAATTACTATTGCAGAGAAGTTATAGTTTATTTAATCTTGAAGAGTAATATTTGGAATTCATGAAGAAAATAATTCAACAATATAATTGCATCCCTGAACTGTATTGAAATTTCCAGCGGTTGCTTAATAACCACTAAACCTTGACCTAGAAATATGTTTCAGACTAGACATGTAATTCTGATTTGTTATTGCTTACAGTTCAGGGTTAAGGATGATATTGTGGAATTATTGTGGCTTTTAGTAATTCTGGGACATTAATATTTAATGAATTGAACATGGTGATTAGGATACTGGTGTGCAGAAGGCAGGTCAAGATCTACTGAAAGTTCTCTTTATGATTTGTAGCTGGATGAAGATATTTTTTAAATTCCCAATTGTTTAAAATTACAAGTGCAAACAGATTGTTTCCTGTTACTCAATTATATTGCAAAAAAAAAGAAAGCCTAAAACTGAATAGATGAGAATAGACCGGCAATCCAAAGCAATTTTTGTGCAAGAGTTATGAACTCATTCAATTAACTACGAATATGTATTTCAAAAAATAAATCTGTACTAATAAATCTCAGGATTCTAGCAACACAAAGTAAGCCATATAAGCCTAAGTTCTGGTTGTCACTGGTTTAGATGCCTTGATCTTCTGGCATAATTAAAGTTTTCTGTATAATAGAGAGATGGTGCTCAGATTTGCATAAATCCTTATTGGTGGGGGCAGTAAGCTGGTATTGGAGAAAACAGGCATCTCACATTTTGCTGTCAGGAGTACATTGCTTCATTAGTGCAAGGGCTGAAGTCTGTTCATATATTGATGTAAAAGTTTCTAATGAATCAAAAGTTAAAGAAAACAGAAGTAATCACAGCATGCTATTAAATATACATATATTAAAGGAAAAAAACCCTTCAGAGCAAAATACAGCTGCTTGCATAATAGAGCTGTAAAACAGCAACTTTGTGTGGGGCACTTAGTTGGCAGGATTTTTCATTAACCAGAATAATACTTGGTTGTATTATGATATGTAATATTTTAAGAAGATATAGGATGAACCTAGAATAATATATAGGATGAACCTAGAATAATATGGGATTATAAAACCTAGAAAGCCCATCCTATTAAGAGTTATTCAAGAGTTATATACCTCCTTTTTCTTTCCTGTGTCTCTGGCCTGGCAGGGAGATTTTCATAGCAGGGTGACCTTGATCTTCTCTCCAGATGCTTACTCTGTCCTTCCATTAGGCATCCCAGCCTCCCTATCCATCTTTTGAGGCCAACTGTCATCTTCATACTGCCCTGCCTGGAGCTCTCTGTGCTGCCTCAGAATCCATTTCCTATAACAGGGGTATCAAACTCAGGCCGGATGTATCATGTGCTGGCCCCGTCCCCACCTGATTTAGCAAAGGGGGAAAAAGTCCCAATACATCATATGATGCCGCCATGACAACACGAGTTTGACATCCCTGCTCTATAATATTAGGTAAAAATTTCTAGAGAGAGGTGCTGCTTGGCACAGGAAGCCTCTAGGTGTCAACTACATGGTCTGACCACTGCTGCTGGAAGACCTACTTGGAGCATTGAGGTGAAACATGGTTATGATCTATATCAGCAACTTTCAAAATATGATCTGAGTAACCCAAAGGGTCCCAGTACACTTTCAGCAAGTCCACAAAGTCAAGTAAATATTTTAACATTTCTCAGTTTTATACAGTACCTATTGATAAATATAATCACATAAACCAGTGCTCTGTGGTTTCCTCAATCAGTTTTTAAGAATGTAAAAGGATCCTGAGATCAAAATGTCTGGGAACTTCTGCCCTTAACTACTGTATATGTCTGGACAACACTGTCAGTGTCACAAAATATAGCTGCATATACCACAATGAAGTTGGTATAGAACAGGGGTCTCCAAACTTTGGAACTTTAAAATTTGTGAACTTCAGTTCCCAGAATTCCCCAACATAGCTGGCTGAGGAATTCTGGGAGTTGAAAACCACAAGTCTTCAAGTTGCCAACTTTGGAGACCCCAAACAATAAAAAGGATGCTACAAGAACTCAGCATGTAGCCACATGAAGAATGAATCTGACTCAGAAGATTAAACAATGTCAACCATCTGAACTAGATATTAAATCTCTTGTTACTTCTAAAAACATTTCATACCATGATAAAAGTAAGAATGCATCTATTTAGAATAATTACATTGGGATATTCTATAGAATTTACTTGTGAAAATAATCAACAAATGCCCAATCAGGTGTACAGGAGCTGTGGTGGCTCAAGTGGTTAGAACACAGTACAGCAGTTTGGCTGATCGAATCCCGCCAGTTCCAAGGTTGACTCAGCCTTCCATCCTTCTGAGGTCGGTAAAATGAGAACCCAGATTGTTGGGGGCAATTTGCTGACATTGTAAAACGCTTAGAGAGGGTTGCAAGCCCTGATAAGCAGTATATAAATACAGTGCTCTATTGCTATACTGCTGCAGTTCAGCTAAGCCTCTTCCTCTCCATCCTTGCCTAACCATTTCCAGACAACAGGACAGAATGTCAACCTTGCTTCTTTTGGGGTCAAAATGCACAACTGATTTTTATCAGCACCTTGATACCCAAGAGATGCTTTTAGGAGAAATAAGAGGGTTTAACCCTGTGGTGCCACAGAATGGAGAGCTTGGTGGTTCGACCTTCCTCCCCAGCTTGGACCACCTACTTTGCAAAAAAGAGAAATATTGCAAAATAGGAGCCCTCACTCTCTACCTCAAAGGCTGCCCTGAAGGATATTCTGATGGAACTGAAGGCAGCTGGGAAACCCATCAGCATCTACAGGGTGACATTCCTTCTGACTTGGTCCTCCCATCTGCCATCCTTAAGAGCAGTCAACAGGTACCATGGTTGCATGAAAAACTCTGGGTGCAAGTGAAAAAAAAAAGAGCAAAAGGAAAAGCTATGGCTCTGGTCTTCAGTGCAATGCGGCATACTGAGAATGAGTTTTTAACTTAGAAATATTTCAGAGTGTCTTTATTCTTCATTGCATAACATCCAGTGTTCATGTTATGGAAGGAAAGTCCTTGAAAGTAATCCTGGAATAAAATAATCACCTTTATCCCAGCCTATATGGTTAGTTTATGGGTCAGCAATTTGTGCAATTTCAGAATATTGAATTTAGTTGTGTTTGTATTCGCATCCTGATGGTTGGCTTCACTGGCTAATTTTGCTGGTCACTGTGCAAAGAAAATATGGGACTAGGTGATCCTTGAGGCTGATTGAATGCCAAGGCTTTTCTGACTTTAAGGATGGCTAGACAGCATTAAACTGGGCAGGCCAAGAGGCCAAAAAGAGACATCTGGCCCCAATGGTCAGTCCATTTATCTTGGATCAGGATGGGAGAGCTTGAGAGCAAGGACAGAACAAAGAATAGAATTGGAATTGGAATTGGAATTGGAATTGGAATTGGAATGGAATGGAATGAAATGGAATGGAATGGAATGGAATGGAATGGAATGGAATGGAATGGAATGGAATAGAATAGAATTCTTTATTGGCCAAGTGTGATTGGACACACAAGGAATTCGTCTCCGGTGCATAAGCTCTCAGTGTACATACAGACAATAAGGTAATATAAACAGTGTACATACAAATATACAAACAGTATGTATACTCAAACAACTAGTGTACATACAAACAACAGGTAATATAAGATACCAATAAGAGAAGGTAGTAGAAAAGATGAGTAGGATAATAATAATGCAGCCCTACTACAGGGGTAAATATTCTTAGACATAAGACAGTACTGTGATAATTAGATGTTTAGCAGAGTAATGTCTTTGTGTGTAGTAGTTTTCGCAAGCAACAAGAAAAATCAGCAAAGTTTCTAGCCAACCTATGGTGGCAGCAAATCTGGAGAATAACACAGTGACCAACCAATTAGAGGAGATCAATTGAGAAGGGGGGGAGGGAGAGAGAGAGAGAATGAGATTTAGCACAGTGTGCAAAGTATTATAGAATATTCTTGATTTCACAAGCTTGCAAAATAATGCTTAGGATCATCCAACACGGATTACAGTGCTGCGTGGAAAAAGAGATGCCAAATGTTTAAGCTGGCTTTTGAAAAAGAAAATGAGATTTTATTGCTTATGCATGTGGGGTAATTGAGAAAGCCAAAGAATATGAAAAAGTCAATATATGTTTCATTGATTGTACAAAGGCCTTCAATGGAGTTAATCATATCAATGTGCTCAGAAAAATGGGAATCCAAGAACATTCCATTGTCCTCAACTGGCTCTAGGTCAGCAAAGGAGTCAGACAAGGCTGTAGATGCTTCCCTTATGTATTTAATCTATATGATGTATGTATGTATGTATATATGTATGTATGTATGTATGTATGTATGTACAGTATGTATGTATATATGGGACGCGCTGGCTCAGTGGCTTAAGACGCTGAGCTGGTCTATCAGAAAGGTCAGCAGTTCCAGTGGTTCGAATCCCTAGCGCCGTGTAACGGAGTGAGTTCCCATTACTTGTCCCAGCTTCTGCCAACCTAGCAGTTCAAAAGCATGTAAAAATGCAAATAGAAAAATAGGGACCACCTTT
>JANHJO010008954.1:172278-184293 GCA_032468235.1 Pseudoxyrhopus heterurus | reverse complement strand
TCGATCAGCCAAACTGCTGACCTGAAAGTCTGCAGAGTAGACTGCAGTACTGCTTTTAACCAGTGAGCCACAGCAGCAGTGTGCCTAACTTCTGTGGTTTGTGGAGATCTCAAATGATGGCAACATTGCTGGTATTCCTACCAGGCCTAAGAAAAGAGAAGCATTACCTCTGTGTATTCCAGTAGCGACAGCACAAATGGCCAACTCCTTCTGGCACGTCTTCTATGAAGCACAGAAGTCTTGTTTTAATTTCCAGTAAAATAGCACTGTCCTCTTGGATTTTTTTGATCCAGCCTCTTTGCCATAGTAAAGCTTTTTATCACAGCAAATCTTATATGCTATATCTCTATTCTTAATGTTTCTATCAGGTAATAGGATAAAAGTTGTAAAGAGCAAAGGTGCAAAGACGTTTCTATAGCTACATTTCCAAGAACCTCAGTGTTTTAATAGTTGCTTTTAATGTGAGGAACACCTTGGAAACATGATGTTGCTCTTTTCCTTCCTAAGAAAGTGTGTCATGTAATAACTAGCTATGGAGTTGTTTTACAATGGGAACTGATCTCTGGAATATTTTTCCTCACTAAAGCTGCTTGGTACTAATGCAGTTGCAATTAATGCAGATTAAAATTTATTTCTTTGCTCAGGCTGCTTGCTTTATGCTTTTGAAATCAAGTTGTTCAAGTTATATAATTTTATTGCATTATATTGTGATGCATTTAATAATTAAGCTTCCTACATATTGTTTTGATATTTTAGGAGGATAGTGCATTAAAAATATAGGTAGTTTAAATAAATGATAAAGATAAATTAATGACACTTCTGGTATGAAGATGTGATTTTTGCTAGGATTAGGGCTCAGCAACAGTAAGAATGCAGACTATCTCTTCAGCAGTAATCACTGGCAATATTATTCTGAAGTTTCTTCTATAGATAAAAGGAAATTCAAAAGAAGCCAAAGGAGTGTCAGTAATTCTGGGCGTAAAAGTTCCTTATGTAGCTAAAATAATGTTCCTCATCCATGAAATAAGTGTTGTCTGAATAATCCCTTAAAGTGTGAAAGAGAAATGAAGGAGAATAAACTTGGCTTCAAAATGCAGAAGAGTTTTTAAATCCTCAGTTGAATTACCCTGGGATAAATTGATACAGAAAGGAGCACATGAAAGAATACTAAGTGCCTGCATCTTGCCAAAATTTATTGGCATAACAACGTATCTTTTGATGGGTGGGAGACCAATTTATGTGAGTTTCAGTTGTCCACAAAAACAAAAAGCCAGTGAATGGGAAATGAGAGGAATTTAGAAATAATATCCCATTTCTATGTGATGTGATTACATATTGCTAATATAAATTTGCTTTTATTAACATATGTAGTTGTTTATTTTGAGGATTGTTTTGCTTTGTTTTATTTTATTTTAATACTGTGAACTGGTTAGGGTATAAATTAAGGTCTGAACAATCCTAGCCGATCTGAGGAACAATTTGCACTGGATTGTATATGACTAAAATGTGCAAGATTATGGTGAGTATGTTGTGTGCATCCAATCTCTTATAAACATATGCAGCAGATCAATAAATAGAATAATCTGTCACAATGTTACCCTGAACTATTGCATTTTATCTTAATATATTGTGTTAACCTAATTCGTATGTTGAAGAAACCACTATATTCTACTGGATTCTGCTGGGTGCCTTTGTGACCTGTCCTTTGAGTCTGAACTAAGTGAAATAAAATTAATATGACTTCTTCATTCTGTAAACTGGCTTTTGTTTTTGCTCAGTTATGGAAGATCTAGTGGTGGAGAAGCAGTGGCAGACCTACTTCAGTAAAATTATGTGAATGCAACATTTCTTCACGTGAGAATTCTCTTGCCTGTAGTGAAGAAGAACACCATCAAAATTCTGTGTCCTCTGAGCACTCTCTCAAGGACTATAACACAGAACAGTCTCTTTTAGAAAGTCTACAGTGATGAAGCACCCACAACCTCTGATAGTAAACTGTTCCATTGGTTGATTGCTCTCACCCTTAGGAAATTTCTCCTTACTTCTAGGTTGTTTCTCTCCATTGTTCGTTTCCATCCATTGTTTCTTGTCTTGCTTTTTTGTGCTCTGGAAAATAGTTTAAAAAAAAATAGTACAAAAATTGTACAAGATTGAATCCCATCCCAACCTTAACCTAAACTTTTTAAGATAAACTTTAAAATCATGTTTCATTTCAGGTTCAGGATAAGAAAATATTGGGTATAGATTGTACTAGTTTATACTAATAACTTAAAATGACCTGAAGCCTTCCTAAATGTTGTCCAAATTTACCTTGTCTCATTTGCAGCTCAAACTGATAGGAAAAGGTGCCTGTGATGATAATTCATGCCTTTATCACCATAGGAGAAGCATACTCCAGTGGAGGATATCAGGGCTGTATTTAACCTTACACACAACTACAAATTATGATATACTGTACATAGGTGTATTTTCAGTCTAAACTACAACCAGACCATATTATGGCTTAGTGAAATGTGTGAAAATAAATTGCATATTTTAGACTGCTTGCACAACTGCAGTCTTTCTTGGGAGAACACCTTGAAGAAAAGTATATGCCAGAACAATTCATCCACATTTTTAGAAGCGTGAAAATCTACCTTTTAGAAAAACTTTTATTATTTAGATTAACAGTACAGGGAATATTTGCATATTTTGAAATATTGAGATGTTGGGAGTACTCTAATATTGTACCAATGAATGTCTTATATTAATGTACTTTGCATCTTTATTTTTGATTCTCAACACCTACTGCACAGCTGGCTTTGATCTTGGAAATAGTATATTAATTTAAATAACATAATTGATTGTATGTGTTATCCCTGTCTTCTGAGCTGACATTGACATTTCAATATTATTACATTTTACATTTTAGTGCTATATTCAATCATTACAAGAGAAAATGGCAACAAAATGCTATAGTGTAGATTACCTTTATTCAGAATGCCAACAATCTCTGCCCACTTTCAAAACACTCCATTACATTACTTCCACCTTAGTTTTCCCTACAGAATAGAATTAATAATATAAAAAAATAGTTAGCATGTCTTGGCTATTAGGCTACATATTTGGTTTTCTCTAAGGTTTGTTAGATATGAATAGTACATTTAGCTAAACGGAATTATACTGAAAAAGCAGGTCTGCTATTATTATTGAGGATATTTTAAAGAATATGACTTATTAACTTCTTGAGATGAGAACACTATGGCATCAGAACAGAAGAAAGGCATAAATAGACCAAACACACATCTTTTTACATATACACAACTTCAAAAATTGTGAGAAACTAAAGCCAGTATTTGCAGACTATTATGTCAGCACTCCTTTCCTTTTCATCATTATCTGATTGCCTCCATTAAATTCTTCTGGAGTCAAGTGAAGTGCTAAAGGTGACAGTGATAGGCAAGAATTTTTATTGTCTTGTCAATACAAATAAACCCAGAGCTGATAAAACATCAAGCAATTCCTTCAGCCGCAATGGCTGAAATTCAGTGAACTCTGAAAAAGAAGGTGGGGGAAAGAGACAGAGAGGGCGTTCCCTTGGGATTGGATGAAGATTTATGCTGTCCTAGTCATCTGTCACCGAATAGGGGTTGCCTAAATGGTTTTTATAGCCTGTCAGCATCTGAATTGCAGAGCAGCTTTGTGGAATAGTATTTGTACAAACAAGAAAAGGCAGCCCTGTTTTAAAACAGCAACAGATACAGAAAAACGTTGGTGCTCAAGAAAAAGTAGAAATAATGAAAATATATTTTTAAAAAGTCTCACTGGAGAACCAAAGCAATTGACAAAATATATGTGACTTTTTAGGAGAATATTAGGTGAGCAGTATTCTTCAGAGTCAGCACAAGAGGATGGAAACTTATGACACTTGATCTATTGCTGCACATCTAATTTTGGATTTAACGTATCAGAATAGGTTTCTCCCACCAGTCCTTCCTGCTAATCCATGAACCACTATGGCCATTGTAGCTCAATGTAGGAAGAAACTACAGTTTTGTAAAGTACAATAATAAATTCAATTTCAGATATTGGAAAGATTAGGGGGGAAAAGATAAGCTGCCTTCACCTAAATATTTTACTATTAGAAGAAAGGCTCAGTGTAAAAGCACCGTGAAACCTGGCTCATGCAGCATTCTAAGGTACCATTACAATAGCTGGATTTGGCAAATGTCTTCTGAAAGAACGGAGTAATTTATGCAACTATAAAGATCAATAGGAAAGAGCTTGACTATTGCAAAAGAATAAATGGACAATTTGTCAGCTTCAGCAGAGCTAATACCCTCCTGCTGTGTAGGAAAAACAAAAAAACAAATAATGCCCCATCAATTCAGATGTGAAAATGGGTAATGGCAGAGCACTGGTTGGTTCCTGCTTTTCATAGCCCCCACTATGCTGGTCAGCTGATAGGAAGATAGGATTCAGCAAAGCCAGCTTTAGTGAAAACAGACTTGGAGCAGCATGGAAACATTGCAAGGCTGTGCGTATGTCAAAACAGCTGAACTCATATTTCTGAACTCAATTGCTATTCATTATTACCACTGTTTCAATCATTCCATGCCAAGCTAACAAAATCACATCGAATTACTCCATAATAAACTAACAGCCAAGGCTATGTAGCTGAGTTCACGCATTGAACAAAGCCAAAAATCTGGTTTATTTGTTTGGGATAAATACGCTGAGGAAATCCAGCCTGTTGATAAATATGGCCTCTGGTTTAAGATAGTGAGACCTCTAGCTTCAGTCAGCTGACAAGTGACAGTGAAAAAAGGTGAATGTATCTCTAACAGCTACATTTCTGAAATGCTGCAAACACTGAGCAGCAAAGAATCACCATAACTGAATGTTTAAATAGGATGGTATTTTTTGTCCCCTTGTTCTTGATATGAATTTTGTTTTCTTGGGAATAGAAGAAATTAGCTCATTCCAAAACAAAGTTAGAAGGCAAATATGTATATCTTATTTGTATAGGGAAATGAGTCACACAGTTTGATTTATAGCAACTAAATTTAATGCATTTCAGTATTCATTCCTCAGGATGTGTGATACATAGTATCAGTGATTGCTCAGAACATTTTCTCTGTTTAAATTTTCAGAAAATTGGGCAAACTGGCAGAATAATGTTAACAACAATAGGGGTTAAGATTTGAAAAACCAAAGTTAAATATTATAAAATATACACTGCCCATATTTGCACAGAAAAATTAAACAAATAAAAACATAATTTCAACATGGTTTTTAATTATTTTCTTTGAAGCATTCCTACGGCATGTATGGTTATCATTATGAAGCACTCATCTGACATTTACTGTTGTATATTTCACTATCCGATTAGCATTTTTTGCTCTAGTAGTTGAAATGTCAAAAGCTGTTCTAAAAAGGGATTTATTCCTGGGTTCAAGATGGCAATTCCATCAATATGGACTAAATGAAGCAAACACTGATGACAATAGGATTTTAAAACCTCCAGTTTGATCTGCACATCTAGACAAAACTCTTTGATTCTTTACAATGGTAACATGGGGTATTTCAATATTATGAAAGCTGTATATAATATGAAATGGAAATTGGTGCTGAACTTAATAAAATATATGAAGATTACCATTTTCTAGATATACTAATTGTTCTTCGCTTATTAGATAAATCCTTTCAATCCTGGCCTAAAAATGGTTGCAAGAATTGAAATATTATAGCAGAGGTTGAATTCAGCCGGTTCGGACCGGTTCTACCGAACCAGTAGTAATGATTCTGCACAGTTTGGAGAACTGGAAAATCACACCACCGGCTGGCCCCATCCATCCCGCCCCACCCTGTATATCTTGCCTTTGCCACGTGGCCCAGCTAATCTCTGCATCTCACCTCCGCACCTCGCTTCACTCTGCTCACCAAAGGTAGCATGCCGCCCACTCGCTGTTCACCTCGGCTGGGTTGGGGAACACACCATTTCCCCATTCTGGTCTTGCCCCAGAGCCTCCGCCTGGCTCAGCTGGGTCGGGGAACACGCCATTCCCTGGTTCAGACCTTGCCTTGGAACCTCTGTCTGCTCACCGTTCACCTTCACCATTCACCTTGCCATTCCCCCTCACTGGCCTTGCCCCGGATCCTCTGCCTGCCTCGGCTGGGTTGAGGAATGCACCATTCCCCCACTCTGGTCTTGCCCTGGGCCTCTGCCCACATGCCGCCACCCCCTCTGGTCTCAAACTATGCCCACCAGCCTGAAGCAATTTATTCGGCCTGTGGCCTGCTGCACTAGGTCAAAGGGCCACGGGGAATGGCATGGGCGCAGGAGGGTCAAAGAGGTTTGAGAATGGACTGGATGGTTCTTCTTACTTGTAAGAAGTCCCATCTGGAAAGCACTGCAGCGGAGATCTTGCAGACACTTCTTCCACCCCTTGCTGAGCCTCAGTCACTTGCAGAAATGCTCCATGTGCTTTCCGGGTTAGCAGCTGGTTCTCTCCGGTGCTGCTTTTGCTGGGAGAGTGTTTTGTGAAATTTAGCAGCTGGATTTTTGAGAGAAACAGCATTCAACATGGCTGCTGCTTCTCTGTGCCGCAGCACTTTCTGGATGGGACTTAGAGGAAAGCGGCGGCTCTCAGCTGCTAAATTGCACAAGACACTGCCCCAGCAGTGCAGAGAGAAGCAGCTGCTGCCCCCGAGAGCAGAGATGGAGGGGAACAGGCCCTGAAAGGCTGCTTGGTCGAGCCTTCGCCATGTGGCGGAAGCCCTATGTGCATATATGCATGGAAGCCATGCACGCACACATATGTGGAATCCATGCACACACACGCTCACATTTTCAGAAAACCGGTGGTGAAATTATTTGAAACCCACCACTGTATTATAGCCAAAATACATTAGTTATCCTAAAAGTACAATAGATTCATATTAGGCCAAAGTGACTTGAATTGTATGATGACATGTGGAGAGGTGTGAGATCTATATATATAAAGCAGTGTGTGTGTGTGTGTGTGTGTGTGTGTGATGTGCCATATAGGCTCTTCAACATCTGGACCAATCTCAACCAAACATGCCACACAGCTCACTTACCCTCCGGCGACAAACACCGGGGGAGTCAGACATGCTGCCAACGCTCTGTGCCACCTAAAAGGGGTGGCGAAGTGCCCACTGACCAACAAAGAATATAATCTGGCACTCCACGAGGGGTGCCAGAGAGCAGCTTCATGCCGTGCCTGTGTGTGTACTGCACATGTGCAGTGAAGACCTTCCAGGGGGCTCTGAAGGTGGCGGCCACCAGGACAAGGCAGCGGCGGGATGAAGTTTGTCCAGATGGGCCCAAATGGTGACAGAGAGGGAGCACCACCACTGGGACAAGGTTATGCTGGCTGGGCCCCAGCGGCAACGGGGGATGAAAGACCACCGGTGGGACGAGGTTACGCAAACTGGGCCCCAGCAGCAACATGGGAGGGAGTGCCACCGGCGGGATGAGGTTAGGCCACCTGGGCTCCAGTGGTGATGGGGAGAGAGCACCGGGGCGGAGGCAGTGGCAGGACCACTATACCTGGGCAAAGCCAGGTAACCAGTTAGTATCATATATAATAGAGCCACTAATGAGGAACCTATAGTTGGGAATAAAAAAACCCTCACTGAACTGTCAATGAAGTTGAGATATTGATGGTTATTTTACAAGGCTGTGATTCTATGAATTGGAAAATGTGTAATCAAATTCCAAAGGATTTGGGAAATAGCGAAGTTTATTTGTGAATAATAAGTAGGACTGAGTGGATGTTATGCCTTTGGAAATGAAGAGTCTATAGGAAGAACCTATAGAGAATAGGTTTTTTTTTCAGATTTGAGATATGCTGGGCAATGAAAAAATTAGGGAATTGATTTGAGAAATAACTTTCTCCAATACAGAATGATGAAAGAGCTTTCCAATGGGAATACTGAGCTCATGGAGTAGTTTTTCTTCTAGTCAGTATACCCATAAATGAAGCACAATAACTTTACAGGTGTGTGTGTGTGTAAGAGAGATAGATATGCACTGATATAGGCGTCCAAGTTTTTTTGATAGCCAGAGCACAGAATCTTCTACAGTCAACTGGAAAGAGGAGATCCTGCAACTATTGAATTGCAGCAGCTGGCATCTCCACACTGCTTCTCCATGCACAGTGTAAGAAGATTTTCATCTCTTCAAGGTAATTAAGAGGCATAAACTATGAGTTTTGTTTGTTTGTACACTACCTTTGTTGTAAGGCAGGGGTGTCAAACACAAGGTCTGTGGGCCAGATCTGGGCCACGATGTGGTCAGATCTGGTCCGGGGGGCCATCCTGGAAAATGTAAGGGGCCAGCGTGGTCTACCCAATTCTGGCAGGCACGCATACGAAGAGGAAACATCAGGCCAACATGGCTTCGGCCTGGTTTACCCAATGCGAAGAGGAAACATTGGGCCAGCATGGCTTTAGCCCGGTCTAGCCAATGCAGAGGAAACATACAAGCAGTTTGGAGAGTGGCATCAAGCTGGCCACACCCACCTAGTCAGCCACACCCACCCCGGTCCCCCAAGGTTGACCACTGCCCTGAATGGTGTTTGACAACCCTGTTGTAAGATAGCAGTAACTGAATCTGAAAGTAGCTTCCTCCCAGTTGCTCTTTTGGTTCAAGAAACTAGGGAAGATCTCTTTTGACCCACAGAAACAGTGATCTCACTGTTTCTGTGGGTTAAGCTGAATTTATCTGACTCTTGCCTAGTCCGTAACTCCTCTTCCTCCTATCTCTCAAGGAAGTTCTGACAGACTATTACAAGTACTTTCCCAAAGAAACCACTACTTTGTAGCCTAAATCCATCGGAACAGCTTCAGTATGTCAGTAAGATGTATATCCAGTGAATAGTAGGGGGGGGATTTTAAAACCAGGGCAAGGACAACTTTACATATGGCAACAAATCCCCCAACCCACATGGCTTTTTAAGGTTAATCTGACTACTGTGTTATTCATCTGCAATTTGGTTGTTATTTCTGGAATTTAAAATGCTGGCTGTATTTATTCACTGTGCTAAGTCACTATGTGTTTTCTGTGTTTGTAGTTTACCATGTTCTGTGAAGCCAGCCACTGCTCTTTGGAAACCATTGTTTACAGTTTAGTAACTAGGCCGACTGAGGTTTATTTCAATAAATTATATCTTGGTGGGTGACTCAGATTTGTGTTCACGGTCATGTGAGCACAATTAAAATGGCACAAATTTGCCAGGAAACTATTGAAAGCAAAAAGGAAAAAAATCAAGAGTTTTTCAAGTGGAACCAAAAGGAACTTGGAATTTTATGAAGGGTCTGACATTATTAATATGATTCACAAAATGAAAAGATCCTGTCTGCAGGTTCTACAAAGACTCTTAAATTGGCCTTTCCCTATATAAGTGTGATAGAGGAATAAAAATTAACTTCAGAAGTAAAACTTTAGGCAAGGAAGTTTTTCACTTTACCGTTACTTCTGTGCTGCTTCAGCTAACTGAAGTTATATAGTGTACCAGTTAATCACTCAAGTATAACATTTCACAGGACACCTGTAGTTATATTTAAAGACTACCTGAAAATTTGTATTTTATTGTGGGTGGTGGGGTAACATGTAGATATACTCCTGGATCAATCACCACATTTCTTTCTCCTTTGTTATGACATTGCCTTTTGAGTATAGAAAATAGGGCTGATTAGAATAGGGGCAATTTGGCTTTATGAAAAGTCAAGACGGACATAGCAGTCTCAGTCAGTCAATCTACCCTGACTTAAGCTGTTCGCTTGAACTGCTGTTGCCAAGTGAACCAGGGTTCCATTTGCCTTGCAGAGGTGTTTTCTCTAATTGCCATCAAAACAAAGCACTTATTTGAAGATCCGCACAGCCCTAGTTTAAGAAACACAAAAAGACATCCGTCGGGTGTTACAATCATGCATGCATTTATTTTGCTGAATCTATGTACGCTGAAAAAAATTTAGTCACTTACGATGGACCTTTAGAGAATTCATATTTTGATTTTCTGTGATTGCTAACAGATACGCAAAGGAATATCACTTCAGCTCTGTAAAAATGGCAATTGTCACTTATCTTTCCCCTTTATAGTGCTGCAGAAAATTTACTGCATGTAATACAAACCAATAATTAATGTATATTACAAGGAAACATATTTGTTCTGTTCCTTGCATTTTAGCCACATTAAAATACAATGTATTTTCTGGTTGTTTTATTATTATTATTATTCTTTCTGGAATACCAAACTTTCGAGAAATATATTCTCCAACAGTTCACATACATTAATTATGTAATATGAAGGATAATGATTGGATTTGTCACTGTTGAAACTGTTTAAATTGTCCCCACAACTCCATTTTGCTCAGTATTATTATATTGTTTCAATAAAATTTTAATTAGATTTTTATACTTTGCATTATGCTTTCAGAACCCTAGACAGCAGGATGTTCAATTCAGTGAACAAAAACAGTCTGTGTAGAATAGACATGACATTATTAGACAGTTGCATAAACTAAAATGTTTATCATATAGACCACCTTCATAGTAATAAGAGAGAAAAAAGCACATCTTTTTGTAAGTTGGCATCCAGATTTTCTGTTTTATCTCTGAAATCAGTCTTACATCCTTGTGGAAGTTAAAATCTCATAGACAGATTTAATTATGGCAAAATTCGATCTCTGAATTTTAAGTGTTTCAAATGGAATTCCAAATGAAAATGAACTTTACAATAATGATATGCTATTAAACAAAATAATTGAATTTAAAATCGATTTTCAGTCTGATAGTGATATTTTTTTTCATTTTAGCAAAAAATATCAATAATACTTGGATCCACTGGCCTGAGAATAATTGCCCAGATGAAACTATCTTGGATAGGAATGCGCAAATAAGAGTTTGAAGGAGATTCAAACAGCCTTTGCAAATGCCTCTCAGTTTAGATAATTCATTTGAGGTACAAGAGAAATTATCTTCTGAACTGATTAATATTATCCAGGATTTAATATTAAATTGCATGTAGATCCAAGTTTCAATCTATGACATAATTATGTCAAAGTTAAAACTGTAGGTATCATTAAAAATAGTTATGGAAATTGTTTGGAGGGTACTAAATTTACCTTGAAGCAACAGTATTGAGTCCCTGTTTGAGAAAAAAACATGACACACAAAATGGCTAAGTGGAAGAAGCTAGTTCAAGATGTCTTGTGACCGATCTTCTGAGACTGCACTTGCAGACTGTATACGAGCTACAGAGGCTAATCTTGTCTGATAGAGCATTTTCAGGCTCTATTTAGTGAACATTTCTTTCAACTGAATGTATTTGACTTAGTTATTGATTGTTTCCTAAGTCCACCTGTAAGATATTCAGACTCATAGCACAACCAAGCTACATGGGGAATTTGATCCCTGCAGAACCAACCAAAGGTCTGATTGGTGGCTTTTGTATTGTCTACTTCGTTTACCTATAATGAGTCTTCTTTCAAATATCTGGTAGATCAATTTCTATTCCAAAATTTAAGAAAGAAGATAAGATTGATCTAGCCAATTTCAAGTCAATCAAGCTTCTGGGCATTAGTATGCTATATGCAAAGCATCTTTATGTAAAACTAGCCGATAACCTGGCATTGCCCGGGTATTTATTTATCCCAATCCTGTATTAGACAGAAATGGCAATGTGAAGTGGCAACCTAAGTGCAGAATGGGCTGTCCTCCCTCCTTCCATTAACGTTTCCGCAATTCCTGAAGAGGTGATGTCAAGAACAAGTTCTCCCTGAGCCCTGATTTTGGCGACAATTAAATTAGTTAAAAATGTTTTCCCTGTGTCCCAGAAGCATCAAGAAATGTCGTCTCTGCGTCGTGTCGATCTCGTAGTGGTGCAGGCAGGTCCCATTACAAATGCCCCCTTGTGGAGTACTGTGAAGCCATTAACATGACAACTCCACTGTGCTGTAAGCTGTATCTTCACAGAACACACACCTGGAGGGGTCAGAACACACACC
>JANHJO010008954.1:141386-151894 GCA_032468235.1 Pseudoxyrhopus heterurus | reverse complement strand
TAAAGAATTCTATTCTATTCTATTCTATTCTATTCTATTCTATTCTATTCTATTCTATTCTATTCTATTCTATTCATCGAATCGAATAGAATCTAATAGAATGCCTATTGTACAAATCAGCCTACAAAAATGGGAATATATTGACAGAGCCACTGAAGGACAAGTAAAAAGGGTGTCTTCTGCCCAACTCTACAATGGATTTAAATTCAATGTTAGTTTACAACTCTTAAAAGTAATTTCCTTTTTTTCTCAGCAGGTAATTTCTATATTGTATTTGCCTCAAAGAGGAAACACACTGCCCCCCAAATAGAATGAAATAGGCTGTCTGTTTAACAAGAATTACCAGTTCTAATGTATATGCATATATTTAGAAATAAATGCTATATCTAGTACCTGTATCAATCTACTACCTAGGTACTCAGTTATGAATATTAACCTTCAAAATCATTATCCATAATCTTGATATTGAAATCTGACTTGAATTGTACAGCTTAAATAAAGGCTTGTCCTCTATAAAATAAGACAGACAACAATTGCTGCTGAATCTGCAAAATTGTGGATAGGTTTCCTGAAGTCTTCATTAGATAAGTGTTTATATCAACTTTAGATGCCTTAAATATCCTGATGAAATAATATTAACAGTTCAGCTACATAGTATAACTAGTATCATTTGCACTTGCTATGAAACTATATATATTCAATTTTTTTTGAAAGTCTCAAAAATTGTATACATTGATATATGAAACAACCAAAGAATAAAAATGATTACCTGGAAAGTTCAGTTGTTGTGTTGTAAATAGGTTGCATTTTACAGAAGAGGCTCAGAGTGTCTTTATAAAGACTAAAACCTAATTATAGAATGATGTGTCCTGGCCACATTTTTTTTGTCACACTCCTATGATTTGTGTTCCCAACTCATGAATAAATTATCTTCATTTGTACTAGTGCTATGTTTTTTCTTTATTTCAGCATCATCAGAACAGCATCAAGGTATATAAACCTGTTAGGTTTGTTGTCCATTATCTTAGAAGAATGGATGACTTCAGTGACAGGTAATAGAGGCAGTGGAGGCAAGTCAAGGATTGGGAATGAATGAGTATAGCAAATATCCTGCTAATATAGTACTATTAATATTCTGTTGACTGAGGGATAGGCAGGTAGACCTTCAACTTAGCAATGGGGAAAGACCCAAGGTCTGTGAGCTTATTTCAGATTTGAGAAACCTTATCAAATGCAAGAAGGAAATGCAGCTGGTAGAATTGGATTTTGAGTAGTTCTGTACATACACGGAGGTTGGGTAAAGGGGCACATATAAAAGGGGCATATATAAAAAATAAAGTGCTTTGCCATTATGTTCTGTAACATCACCCAATAGAAAAACATAGTAATACGTTGGTTGGAATGACATAAATTCTGGGTATGATTGTAACGCACATGGGGCTTTTTGGTGTTAGACGAATAGAATTCCTAACTATTCATCACAGAAATTCTGCTGGTTGCTAACTATGTATGCAATTTCCTTGCAGACAGGCTATGTCAGCCTGGTTTTTAATATCCGTTAGAGCTTGAATATCTTGTAATTAGGTTCATAAGTACAAATTCTTGTTAAAACAAGGTGAAGGATTTTTTTTTGTTTTAAAGTACACTTTGAGTACTCTCTATTTTCTGTATATATTATACACATGCTGGAAATACATTTGGACTTTATTCATGTGGACCCATGTCTAACAAGCTATGAGTCTTAGAAGTGAAATTGTTACTGTAGAAAGTGTGTGTGGCCATTTTCTAATACAGTTCTTCCAAAACAACAACACAATAACAAAACAGTATTCTAACCACATACACCATTTTTGATTCTTGGGTTCACATTTGATTCTTGGGGCCACATCTACCATTTTTCATTTTGTGTTTGACCACACTCACCCCACTTGCTTTGAGTAAGAACTTCTACGCTAGCAATACCAGTTACAACATGTCAAGATTTTAAGTGTGCCCAAAACTGGATTCGGTGTTAGACATTTTACCTATAGATTTTATTTATATGACAGGTTGACAAAATGAGCCCTGTATTAAATATTGCTAGCTGACAGAAAATTTTAACTGGAATTTATATCAATTTTCATTGCTTAATGTAACATGGAATGCATTTCAAGTGGATGAATTACTTATTTATTTAAATCCTGCCTTTATTATTTTTATAAATAACTTAAGGCGCTGAACATCTCCAACATACTTTTCTCCTTCTATTTTCTTCTTTTTAGTGAAATCCAGTATTTGCAGGCATAAAAGGCCTGTATCAGATTGGTGTTAGAATATTTGAACTTATAGACATGCATTGCCAACATTTAATTATTAAACATGTTCTTCTGTTCACCAAAATGAATGAATTCAGACTCCAGTTCTTATTGTATATTGGCAGTTGAATTGATGGGACGAAAGGGATCTTTCAGTTCCTGTATTTTGCTTCTGTTGTGGCAGCAGGAAAGATTGGATATTATTTTCTGTCTCAGCATATAGTTAGCAATAAACTAATATTTAATAGAAACACTTAAATCAAAATGAATGCATGAGTGCTAATAAGCTTTTTATTAGTTTTATCAGTGGGCCTGTCTTGCTTGAGTTTTAATTAATCATGTTATAGAGAATTGAAAAGTAAATTAATGAATTGGCTAGAATAGTTTCACTGTTGAAAACTGGACTGAAAAACTAATTCATTCTCTCTCTCTCTCATCATAATCATCTTCATCGTAATAGAGATTCTCTCAACACATCCCATCAATTATCAAAAAAAATGACTGATTGGGAAGCTACTGAATATTACTGCACATAATTCAGGACTACCTGTAAATTGTCAGTAAAGTATGTAATAAAGAAGTGTGTGGAGAATGGTAAAATATGGAATATTATAGTGAATCATGTGTCAGTGTTCCAACGAAACTCCCCCATATCCATTCAGCACTCAGAGACAAAGTTCATCCAAGTAAGAATTTATTTAGAGAAGTCATATTGGCATATCTGGGAAAACCTGAATGTGAGAATTCCAGGTTTTGCCTTCATAGTTGAGAATCCAAAACCCATCCCTGCACCCTGCACCCATCACATGGTCCAATCACAGGTCATCCCAGCTGGAGACCTTCCTCCAACCACTCCTATCGCAGGTGTAGGATGGCACAGCCTTGACTCAGAAGAAAAATATTGTTATGTCTAAACTGCCATTACTCTCCAAAATCTCCCCTCCCAATTTCCCAGGTACTAACGTGGCAGCATGGAAGCTTCTAAGAAAAATGGCTTCTAAAGCTGACATCATGATTATGTTGGTGTCACACAAAAAACGGTTAGAGACTTTCACCTCCATTAAGGGATCCAACATATGGCCGAAGAGGTGGTGGAATATTATAGAATCATTATGACAGTGTTTTTGAATTATAATAATAGCTCCTGAATTTCAATCCTGAAACATATTTCCTGAGTAAGATAAATATATAAATAGCAGAGGAATCATTTGTGTGAAAATGATAACTTACTGTGAAAATCATGTTATTGTTACAAAGCATTTGACTCCAGAGTTTATTTTAGTGGAATTTTATCTTGGACTTGAAAAAGTAAAAGGAGGTTTATATATAGTGTTATAAAAAACAGTAATTAAATTAGTCTGGCTTTTTTATTTCCAAACTAAAAATGTTCACTCTGATGATATGGAAGTTAATTATTTTAAAAAAAATATTTTTTGTCTTACTAAAAATATAAAAATACGTTTTAAGATTTTCTCCACAGAATTGCTTCCATTTTATATGGTCTTTTTAGTATTAATTATGCTTTATTTGATTTTGATTGTAAGTTTCTCCCTTTACATTTTTTTTAACATTCTTTACTTGTATAATGCGCCATTGGCAACAAGTTCTGAAATTAATAAATTGCAGGAGATTTTCCTAGAATAGTCTTTTTTGGGGGAGGTGTATGTGGAATGGCTATAATAAATCAAATCAAATCAATAAATAAATAAAATAGTATACTTTTTCTGCATTTTTAGTGAATTAGCAATGTGGCTTGGTTCTGAAGAAATCACACAAATATATGTCTTTGTGTGAATATAAAATTAGATTTAACTTCTTTTTGGGGGGAAATGAATAGAAGAAACAATTTGCTCTCTATGAAAAGGTTTTAGTAGCACACTTTGATAAACTTAATTAGAAAAAGGCTAGATTGTGAAGGAGAGAGAAGTCATGCCAGCTGGTAGACAGCATGAAATGTATTTCTTCATAGTTATCCATGATTTATTTAGTTAGAATAAGCACTTTTATGCTTTTAATCATATTCCCAGGGCAGTTTATAAAATAATAATAAAACAATTGTAGCATAAACAGGCTAAAAACAAGCGATTTTACTGCCTGAAGTGAAAGCAAGAAAGCACAGTTTGCCACTCAAAATTCAGAGACTCATAATACTAATCACAATATTACAGTAACCTTTGCAATTTAATGGACTAATGGCATGGGGGAGGAGGAGTGACTGTTAAATTAGAATGTCTGTTAAATTTGAATATGATTTTATGCATTACATATTTTATCAATGTATAAAGTTATCAACAGGATTTTGTACATGCATAGAAGCATACATGCATCAGAAGTGGAAATAAATTCTGAAATCGATTAATGAGGCCTGTTAATCAGGGTTTATTGTACTTTGATACTACGGATAATAGAAAATCTTCATCACAGAGACTCTGGCTGTTTATATTTGCAGTTCAAGGCACACATAGATAGAGCATCTTTCTTTGAAGATGCTTGCCTGATCCATTCAGTTACATCTCTAAACGTAAATGCAACAGCAAACATAATATAGAAACTACAAATCAACAGAACTGAAATGGAATCTATAACACTTGGAAAAATAGAAAGCCCTTTAATGCCGTCAAATGAATAAATAACTGCCAGGCAAGCTTGTAAGTGGTGGCATTATGGCCCTGAGGCATACCTTTGAGAAGGTTCATTCTTTGTTGTTCTTAATCTTTTGTTATGTGAGATGGGAAGATCCCAATAGAAGGGTTTCTGTTGAAGATGTACACACAGAGCAGAAATATATTAGCTGGGCATCAGCAAAAGGAGGGCATGCTCTCCTTTTTGTCCTCATGTCTTTGCAGACATAGTCTTAAAATCAAATCTCATCTGGCTTTTTGACCATCTAACAAGTTACTTTTGCAACTGTTCTCTGCAGTGCAGTGCTTCCTTAATAAGGGCTAGCAGGTTCTGTGACCTTAATTACTTCCTTAGTACCATCCCACCAGTTGGTGCTGCTGCCTGAAATTGACGAGACCGTAATCAGTTACACACTTAAGGCTTTTGACTGGTAACAGACTATAATACACTTCTGCAACTGAAAAACCAGTCTTTCCAATGTTAGGAAATAATTTTATATACGGCAGGGGTTTCAAACTGGCGGCCTGCAGGCCAGATGCATCACGCACAAGCCATGCCGATCCCAGCTCCACAAAGGGGAAAAATGTCACATGATGGCAACATGACACCGTGAGTTTGAGATATACAGTATATATTGTTGTTGTTGTTTGTTGTTGTTTTTTTAGATTTGTATACCGCTTATCAGGGCTTTACAGCCCTCCCTAAGTGGTTTACAGAAGTTAGCAAATTGCATATTGCCCGCAACAATCTGGGTCCTCATTTTACCTACCTTGGAAGGATGGAAGGCTGAGTCAACCTTGAGCCTGGTGAGATTCGAACTGCTAAATTGCAGGCAGCTGGTAGCTACGTACTAATTACTAAGTACTAGCACTCTAACAGCTGCGCTACCAAGGCTCTTCATGTTGAATCCTTTATGTACAAAAATGGATAGATACTTTAATTCTAAATATAAATGGCTGGAATTACTTTGCATTTAACGCAAAGTAAAAAAATTCCAAAACATTATTTTTTAAAAAAATTAAAGCATGCTATCAAAATTGCTTCCAATGGAATTTAGGAAATCATCATCTTGGGTGCTGTAAGTATCAAAATTTGATATATTTATGGTGTTTGGATTGCCAGGCAATCCTGATTCATTAAGGCTAGCCAGATAATGAAAAGTTGGTGTCTCAAAAATATTGGACATAGAGGTCAAAGATAAGCTAGAAGTGGTTACTGTTGATATGGCAGGAGGCAGCAATGGTTGGACTTTCTTCCTGTGGTTACTTGGGTTTAAAGCTTGAACAAAAGATGACTTTTCCAAGTTAACATCTAAGCATCTGGAGTCTTCCATCTCCATGCTAATGCCATTGGACACTGCAGCATTTTCTGGATGAATAGACTGGCTGTCAACAGTGCTGGAGACATTCTGCATATCTTGCTGAGACACTGATGGCGAAGGTGATGATGATGACATTGTTGACTCATGATCATTCATTGTTCCAAGGAACCCTTGACAAATGTTCCCCTCTTTCTGACTGGCCCAGTTCAGACACTTTTCCTGTCCAAGACATGGAGAGCTGCCATTCTGCATTGTAGGATGCAACATATCACCCAAGTTTCTATGTTGTAGCAAAACACTTAGAGGTGAAACAGAGGAATGCCAGCAAGATGGCAGAACCCCATCCTGCTTAACGGACTCTGTCATTTGAAAAGGTGGACCAGGATGTCCATTGGAACTTAAGTGGTTTAAAGGAGGCGAATAATATGGCTGCAAGGAAGGAATGCTTGCAGATGTTTTCTGCAGTGGGATGGCAGTTTCAATCGGTGAGCAATACATATTTGGTTCTGTAAAAAAAAAAATCATTGATTAGAAAAGTCTTACTACAACAATTCTTGAACATTTTCCACATCATCTTCCCATATATTGCAGAGTTAGAGTGAAAACTGTATTATACTTTATCATACTTTTGGTCTATCTAGCAAAGTACTGTTGGCACCAGAACTATGTTTTTCTATCCCAAGTTGGAGATGCTACAAACTGAACCTGGAACTTCTTTTGACAGTTCATCATGACGACACAAAAAGATCGCCTTGAAAATCCATCACCATTACACACACAAAGTGCTCCGGGCCATACAGTTGTATTCCACTTAACCTGGTTGCCTACATTCTTATAATTCCAAGCCAGTGTAGACATGGCAGTTTACAACTATGGTATAAGAACTGTAATCCAATACATCTGGAGGCTACTAGTTCAGGAGAAGACTCCTGTACAGCATTCATTCTACTTTGTTCTCCTTAATATATGACAACAAATTCATGGAAAAAAGAAAGATGTGGATTTCCTGAAGCAGATTATTTTTAAAGCTATTTTTAATTTTTATTTGTCCCCTGTCTTTTAATCCAGAACGATCCCAATGGTAAGGATTCTTAGTTCATGGGAACTAAGAAAAAAAATCATATACAACCGGATGTATATTCTGTCCATCAGTAATGAATAGAGATGTGTAGAACATTCCATGCATGGCTTTTCTGATCCAGACATAAATGGTTTAATGGAGTTAGGGTTATGGAAAAAGCCAACGAGACCAATGGCCAAAATGGGGCAAGGAGAGAGGAAGTGAAAAAATGCTCAGAAAATCAGGGAGCAAGGGGATCAGTGGGACTGAAAGCTCTAGGAAAATTGGGGTAGTGGGTTTGAGGCATATTCAGTTTGGGACAGCAGTAGTTGTAACTAGGGAAAGTGGTGGGGAAAATTGAGACAAGGGCAGATGCATGGAAGAACCTTTGTGGAAATGTCTGTCCATATAAATTTGATAAATAAAGAAATAAAATAAATCAGTATGTGAGGAAGATGTCTGGTGGGATATGCTGCACTGGAATACATTAAGTGAGGCAATGGAGAGAAAGCCAAGAGTAGAGATGAGGGAATAAATGGATCAGTGAATTACCCATGCTTGGAGCTGCTTGGAACAGGGCAGGGCAGTAATGCATTCCAACAATATATATGCTGGACTAGAAAAAGAATCTTTAATTACCCAGAATGCTGTACAGGCCTCAAAGAACTTAACTAATACAGTATACACCAAAACAAACTTCACAAAACTAAAATATCTTCTGACGGAACTTCCTGTGACGTCACGGAGAACGGAGCAGGGCAGAGACTTATCTCTCTGAACAAAACTTCGTTTTCTGCCTGCTGTGCTGCTTAAGTTGGGCAGTGTGTGTCTTGGAGTGACACATAAAGAAGAGGGGAAGTTTTTCCGACCACATGGGGTGTGTGCGATCCCCTGTGGGGCCAGAGTGAGCCCCCCCGGGGTGCCAGCAAGCAGAGAAGATGGCGTCAATGGCTGTCCCGGAACTGTGACTGAGCAAAAGAGGGAAGGCAAAGAGTAAGGACGGCTAAATAAGACACAGATCGCTGACGACGATTAACAAACCCCTAAATTTAAAATCAAGGTTCAGTCCTTGAAAAGTGGAGAGTTCGGAGGGAGTTATTTTGAAAAATTGGACTGTTTGCTTGAGAGGGCTCAAAGTGATAGAGGGCAAGCGTGAAAGTGACAGCTGAAGGGACGGAGGATCGGAAGAAGTGAAAGTGTGCTGATCGACCATTTGTGGGACTGACAATTGGATTTGGTGTGGCGGAAGGAGAGACTCGGTGAATGAGGAAAAGAACTGTGTTGGTGGCGGTGAGGAGAAGTGACTAGGAAACGCCAGGAGAGAGAAGTTGGAGGAGGTGGAGTGGATAACTCTTGGCGCTGTGGAGCCTGCTTTGGATACCCCCCATATCTCGGATACTTCTTGAGACTGCCTGGGGTTGGAGTGAGCCGTGCTGTTTGTTGCTGATTTTTTAGATATGCTGTGGTTTCGCCCCATACACTGATTGTACTGCCGTGCTGCTCCGCGCGTCAGCTGGGCTACCGGAATTACCCGCGGCTGGCTAGAGGCTCGGATTACACAGCGCGGAGTACTGGCCAGCGAATGGATGTTGTTTCAAATTAGAAGGTCTCTATAGTTTAGACTGTTTCTTCTAGTTATTCTTTCTTTTCGTCTCCCCTCCTCTTTTACGTGACTGGTGCATCTATTTGGGGTAAAAATCCCTCTCCAGGAACTTGGATACTTAGACTGATTAAAGAGAGCTGTGAGGATTGGAGAGACAAGATTCTGAATTGGTAATTGGAGCAGAGTTTGGTGACTGTCTTCCTATATTCAAGCTAGCCAGACTATAAACTTTGGTGTAAGTCAAGGGGAGATTGGAACTTGGAACTTGGAATTGCTGAATTACTGAAGGTTTAATATTCCAACTGACTTTCTTTTAACTGAGTAACTTCGAGATTCGCCATTTAATTATCTAAGTTATTGTTAATGAATTGCTGCTGAACTGATTGTTATTTCAATAGCTGGGAATAACTAAAGAGTTAATCAAGTGAATTTTACCTGTACTAGATCAGGGTAATATGAAAATTTAGAGGAAGTAATTAATTGTATGACTCTTTGGAAACAATTCTCTTATCTGTCGGAAAGAATGAGTTGGACAGCCACTAAAACTGCAAAAAAAGTGGTACCAACAAGCTCCTCTATTGTGACTCCGCCATTAGCTCGAAAATCTACAGAAATGCAGGAAGGAGAAAAATCTAGTACTATGCAATCTATACAGCAAGCATTAGTAACAATTCAAGAAAATATGTCTAAAAATCAGGAATCAATTTCGAAAACTTTGGAGGAGCTGAAAACAGAGATGAGAGACACACGGGAAGGGATACAAGAAATGACGGAAAAAATAAATAATATACAGCTGACTATGACGAAAAATGAACAACGGATACAGGTGATGGAAGAAAATTTGAAAAAAACGGAGAAGAGGTTGGAAAAGACGGAGAAATACGGAGAAGACCAAATCAGGTTCAACAGAGTAATGGAAGAGGAAGTGATTCGGCTCAAAATAGAACAGGCAGCTTTCTATCTTCGTTTTCAAAATGTCCCGGAGGAGAGAGAAGAGCCGCTGGCAACAATTATGGCTAAAATATTTGCGGAACCTCTTCAGCAGGAAGTGGAGGACGTGTTAAAGGAACTTGATGAGGTCTACCGCATACGTACTAATTATGCCAGGAGACATAATCTTCCAGGGGAAGTTCATGTACACTTCTGCAGAAAAACAGTGAAAGAAAAGATATACAAACAGGCTCGTGAGGAAGCTTTGAAATACAAAGGGAAAGAGGTGATAACTTTGAAGCAAACCCCACGAAGGGTCAGGGATCAGAGAAGAAAGTATTATTTTTTGACATCACAGCTAACAAAATATAAAGTCTTATACAGATGGTTGATCCCCGAGGGCCTGATTCTTATGTGGCAGGACAAAAAGCTAAAACTTGAAAACCTGCAGGAAGCTCATGACTTTTACGAACAACATTTCACTTTAAGTGAGGAGAGCGAGGAGGAAATTGAACACAAGAGTCAAGAAGAAGCAGAGAAAGAGCGAGTTCAAGGACAGAAAGAAGGAAACCAGTTACAGAGGAGGGAGGAGACAGAAGGAGAGACAAACAAACTTCAGAGAGAAACCAGACAAACAAGGCGAGGAAAGGTTACATATAAGTAAATGGAAGAAGTTAA
>JANHJO010008954.1:107549-123529 GCA_032468235.1 Pseudoxyrhopus heterurus | reverse complement strand
GATCACCTTTTGTCAGAGCTCTCTGCTATGACCTGTCCGTCTTGGGTGGCCCTGCATGGCATAGCTCATAGCTTCACTGAGCTATGCAAGCCCCTTCACCACGACAAGGCAGTGATCCTTGAAGGGGGGTTCCATATGACAAACCCTCTTTTTCCATTGCAAAACATGCAAAATGATATTATACATGTTTAGATTTTCAAAACAAAGAAAAGCCTTTATCAGTAGCATCCTCAAAGTCAAAATTAAAGCAACAAAAAGATCAATATATGTAATGTATAGTATAAATAATATAATATATGTAACCAAGTAACAACAATATGCTTCAAATAAACAACTAATTTGGTTTCAACTAACAATGTGAACCTCCTATAGGAAGTCTATAGAAACTTCCTGACACATAACCAAAACAAAAATCTGTAGGTCCAAAATATATAGGACAATAATATCATGTCCACGCAAAAAAGGAAAATAAACATGAACAATTATATTCTATACAGTACCATTTTGCAAGTAAAGAGTTAATAAATGGTGTGTGTAAATATAAATTACTGATGGAGGAAGATTTTCAAAATAACATTTTGAAATATAATAAAGTATATAATAAATGGAAAACTTGAAAAGTTGGGCAAACAGGGAAACACAAAGAAGATAAACATCACAGTTCTTAAATTAATTAGTTATTAAATTAATAACTGCTTAAAAGGGGAATTGGTAGTACATTGAGATGTAACTACAGCAATATTAAGAAATATCTCTTTTTTCCCCCCTCCTCAGTCTTGCCATCCATCCAAAAATATGTGACTGGAACAACTGATTGAAAGAGCTGCTCTGATTAGAGAGTGAATCATTAATTTATGAATCCAATGCTTCAACATCCCTCCCAAACATTACATGAGTGTTACAAATATTACTAAAAATAATTGTTTTTGGCTCATGGTGTTGCTTTTTCCATCACATCGCACTCCTGATTTACGGAGCTCTGTGGATCATTTTGAACTGGAGACGATGCAGGCAATAGACACTTCTTGGAGCCCAAATCATTTAAAATACATTCTAAATTGCTCAACAGACCTAAAATAAATTCAGCATGGCATATTGATTATAGGGTACAAAATTATATAATGCATAATTCCAGGATTCACACAGCACAATATTTTTGTAGATTGTCCTCTGAATATACCAGTTTTTTTACTGCACTTATGACGGACATCAGTTTTACCATGATTAGCTAAAAGCTATAAATGTACACATATATACACACACAGAGTATATGAGTCTTTAAACTAATACAGTAACTTTATTCTTACATATATAAATATTTATGTATCTCTATATGTAATGACTGCTCACTCCAGTTGACTTTGGGGGATTTACAAAACCTACAGAAACAGTAAAATAGTTAAAAACTGTAAAATAGTTAAAAACCTAAAACACAGCCTGGGCTAGAAATATCCATAACAGCAACAATAACCCGCAACAGGAATCCATCACTGCATTAACCCCAGGCCTGGGAACAGAGTCAAATTTTAAGGGCTTTCTGAAACCCAAGGAGAACAAAGACCATCTATATGGGGTGGGTGGGTTGGTGGGATGTTGTTTTAGAGGAGTCACATCTACTGTGGCAGAACTACTAGGCAGATGGAAATTAACGGGGATAGGCAATTCTTCAGATAAGCATACTCTATACCACCAAGACATCTAAGAACATCAATTTGTGCTGTGTTTAATCGTTACATATTAATATACAAGCCAAAGTGGATACTTCTATCACTGAATGCATTGTTGAATGTGCTTTAGGATGGATATTTACATTAAATCTGTTTGTATTTTATTTTAGTAATAGTTAATTTGCAGTTGGTGTGAGGGTCGTATATTTTGTAGCTTTTGATAAATATATTTCTGAGTTGAAACTTGAAAACTGAGATCTTATTATTTGATAGGGTGTCTCCATGTATGGGTGCTCTTCTTAAACTGGAATTTATTTCACTCAACAATAGAAGCAGCTGATTTGGTGAGGCCAGGAAGGGACTCAACACTGACATGGAAAAATATAACAATGCAGGCTTTTATGCTTTTTTATTATTTATAGTGAGACTATTTAGAACAAGTATATATAACAAAGTTTTGGTTTTTACCTGTTGTCAATCTTCCTCCTAGAGACTAGATTTCCCTTTGACTCTTCTTCTAGCTGCTTTGTTTTTGTTTTCCTTTTACTCCAATTCCCTCCCCTATTTGGAAGCTTAACAAGATACAGAATAAAAGGAAAGAATGGGGTGAAATTTTATTGTAACGGGCTCAGCATCGCTTAACCTTTTCCTGGATCTGCTCAGCTGAACATCTGCTGCTTCTCTATTGATGGAAGAACCTCTCTCAGGATCTTCTGCCTAGTCCTTCCCCATTATCAGGGTTTCACCATTGATAGCTGATCCCCACCTTCCCTCTTAGATATTGAGTGAAGCCACAATCTGAAGCCAGCCAAGGTCTTCCTTTTGATCTTTAGAACTCTTGTCCCTCTGGGTCTTCACTTCTTCCTGGTAAGCCACCCCTAGAGTTTTTTGTTCTTTTCTGACCAGAAACTAACAATTGCTTCACAACAGTTCTTTTTCTAACTTTTATCTGCAGTCATTCCATTCACTCTGTTCTGTATAAACGTTCTCCTCTCCTGTCCTCTCCTCTCCCTTCCCCTCCCTCCTCTCCTCCGTTTTCTCTTCAATTTTTAGTCAGATTGAAGAATGTCCCTCCACAACTGATGAAGTGTATGTCCTTCCAGGACTCTAGCCCTTAACATTATTTGGAGGTTGGATTAATTGGGCTGCTATCTCAACATGTCTCACATCAGTCCTGATAGAGTCAGTTCAGTTCATCAGACCTCACAATAGAACATCTGTCCTACAAGACTATAATTAAGTTGCTCTTCCCTTTTCTCTCCCTATTTGCTGACTCATACCAGCAGGAAGCCAACCATGCCAGGCCACTAAAACCTCACGGGTCACATTCATTATGCATGAAACAGTATATATACTTAAATATATGAGTAGAGTTTAATTAATCATTTCACCTCACACTCTTTCAAAAGACTCTGTAACATTTTGGATTCAATCTCCAAAAACGACTGGAGTGCACACGGAATTTAGCAAATTCTGTCTGCGGCAATCTGAAGCAACTGCTTAGGTTACTTGGATTTCAGATATGCCCTCTGAAGAAGCTGCATATCTCAGGAAATTGCACATAGATTTTAAGGTATTGTAGTCAGGTCTTCGTTAGTGCTCAGGATGCTTCCAATCATTTTCTGGAGGTCAAACCCAAAGTGGTTGTGTCCCTCTCCTTAAATATGTAATCTGATCACAGTTGATCAGAATCCTGGTTTTGTAGGAGAAGGCAACAAGTATTCCTAAGTAAAGATCTCATTTGCAGAAAAGATCTCATTTGGGGGCAAAAGGGATAGAATCCAGCCTTCTATTTATCACTAATAAATGGAGTTGAAGCTTAAAAAATGTCTTAGTTGCTATACTGGACAAGAAATATTTTTAATTTGGATATTTTGTACACTGAACCTTTATTCAACTCAGGATATAGATGTGGGAGCTTACTTTGGAACACATACATCACCATTATGTGTAGCAAATAAACACTAGGCTTTAAAGATGTGCCCAAAAAACAGTGCAAAACCAGAAAAAAAAATACCACGATGATCAAGGTTGTTTGTGACTAATAAGTTTCTTGCCTTTAATTTCTTCAAGGATTATTTTAATTAAAACTACTTAAATGGGAGGGTGGTGTGCAGTTAAGCAACATCTCAGTCTACAGTGCTGTTTTCTTTTCAAGGCCCTCTCCAGATCTCACATAATCTCTACAGACATTCTTGGAAAATTAAATGAATTTTAATTTTATGAAGAGTAAGTGCTTTATTTGGAAATGTTCCTACTACCTAAAAAAAAAAGATATTATCTTAAATCACATCATTGTATTTGTAAAATGCTTTTATTACCTGCACAAAACAAAACAAAACAAAAATAATCCAATTCTTCTCATAGTAAGCTTTATCTTGTTATACATAGGTTAAGAGGACTGGTATGGCTGTCTTTAAAAAACAATATTCTATTGAAAAATATTTAGCAAGTACATTGCACTTGGTTCTAATTTTTCAACTAAAATATGGATGAATCGGAAAGAAACAAAGTGTATAAAGTTTTGGCATTTAAGAAAAAAAAGTGTGTCCGACCCCACTTAAGATTTTTTTTAAACTAAATTTCTTTCTCTACGGCAGTTTTCAGTTTTTTCCATTTCTTTTCATTCACCCTTTTTAATTTCACACAATCAAAGCATACAAGAATTCTGTTTGGCTGGAACATAGCTAAGTTCAAATTGTTTCCAATTTTATTAAGTCCTTATCAAAATCAAAGTACATCTTCAAACTGGACCATAGTGGATTAATGAAAGAGCACTGAGGGATTGGCAAAGCCCTAAATAAAAGACATAAAGCAGTTTAGAGAGCTAGAAGGAGGACTGCTGGGCACCCAGGTTGTCTTTTGGGTAAGGGAAGTTCTGTGACAACTGTCATCGCCATCATTTGGGGGACAACATTCATATGTGTTCATCAGCCCCAAAGATTGCCTATTTCATTTTTCTTTTTACCCTAAATAGAGTACATTTAAATTCCTCTGAATAACAATGCAGTGGGACAATTAATTTTGCTGCTTGGATGCTGGCAAAGGAAGTCATAAATGGCAATCACATGACCACGGAATACTGTGGACAATGTAAGTATGAGGACCACTCATTCAGAAGTTTGAATGATTGCTAAACAAGTTATCATTAAGCAAGAATTCCTGGCACTCTTTCAGAACTAGTTTGATGCTATTATGATCTATGATTCCACACTGCAAAAAATCTGTCTAGATAATTATTGCTCGTTCTACTTCTGTTTTCATTTAGACATGGTGTAGCTTAAAGAGTATTGCATCTCAAGCAGTGATCCAGTGTCACTGCTGCTTCTACTTGAACTTGAAACACTTCAAGTGGTAAAAAGGATATTGTCTTAAACCATTTGAACTAGTAACTGCTGTTAATCTCTCCCTTCAATCACTGGAGTTCCTGTATAAATCGATAGCATTGGTTAAGTGCTAAAGGAGGCAATATGGTTTCTTTAGGTTTAATCAAATTAGAATAATTAGTTTGTGGTATGTGATTGCACTTTACAAACATTATGGATTTATTGCAATATCCAATTAAAACATTGTTTATTTGTTTAGTGTAATTATTTTAGTTTTAAAGGAAATAAAAGATGTCCAAGAGATTTGATGGGAAGAGATTTGGTGGATATTTGATGAAAAGCCACTTATTACTGCTCCTTCCAAAGGACATTGCCCTTATAGAGCAGCCATGTTTAATCTGAGTATTTTACTCTTTTACCATAATATTAAAAATAATCTTAGGCTTTATAAATCAGGAAATATATGCCAAATGACAGCTATATTTAAGCTTCAATTGAGAATTATTGCTGATACTATTGCTGTTCTTCAAATAATAGTTATTTCCTCTATTTGGATTCCTAGTAGGTTTGGTATAATCAACAGGTATTCATTAAATTAGGCTGGATCCCTCCATTTATGACCTAGTTTTGGACTTCCATGAAGATCTTGACCTGAACTGTTTTGCCAGTTGCAGAAGGTGGTGCTGCAGAGCCATGCCATGCCGAGCCAACTCTTTGAAGGGAATGCAGACCTCTCTCTTTGTGTTTGTCTTTGCCTGGCTTGTTGGTCCTCATGCAGGAGGTGTTCATTGAAATTGACTCTTTCATTCTATTAAGGAGTTATTTTCAGCTTTAAGATTTATTGAAAGTACTGAGATAAATCTTTCTGTTGAAGAAATAACTATAGAGAAGGCTTTCCTCATAACAGATTATAAACTATCTGAGTTTTCAGCTGGGTTAAAGAAAGTTGTATCCCTTTTCTAATATGGTAGGTTTTTTTTTAGATTTACAAATATTTTGAGGGGTTTTTTTTCTGGGTTGGGTAGTAGCTGACGGATTATCACCATACTTCTTATTGTGGTCCTAGGGTAAAAAAGAAATCAAGTGCCATGTTCCAAATTCTTTTCTTTTTTTATGACCAGAACATCAACAGCTTTTAAAAGTTTTGTTTGGTTGAAACTTGGCTAAACAAAAATGTTCCCAATTTAGTTCATCATTTATTGTGAAGTTCAAGATTGTGAACTTCAATACCAAGTTGTGGAATAATCATAATCTAGGTGTCTGTCTGTCTGTCTGTCTGAGAGAGAGAGAGATTGAGAAAAAAAAGGAATTAGCATTTTACGTCTCCGTCTTTTCACTAAGATCAAGTATGAAAAAGAATTTTGAAGTTGTTCACTCTTACAAAGACTATTTGCTATCTACCCTGTGTGATGAAATGCAGTAAGCTGGATTCCCAGGAGGGAGGAGGTGCATTCCAGAAAAATAAGAGAGAAAGAGAGTGAGGATAGCCCTACTTAAGAGTTCTCAGAGGTTTATAAGATGCAGTTAGTCGAGTGTTTAGTCTGTCAAGATTCTGTCTATAGGTGTGGAAAAAATAAAGAACTCAGCTTGGAAGAATCACCATGTGTCATTCTTGGTTTTGGGACTTGACATCATGTTTACACAAAACACAGAACTAATTTGATCACCAGAAGACAGTATGTAACTGGTTTCATCCTTATTGGGAATAAACACATCTACATAGCCAGATCTTATTCTATAGAGATAAAACCATCTCTTGGGAAATCACAAATCTTTACACTTCAGATACTCTATAGTAAGTTAGCCCTAGGAGCTGTCCAGGTGTTCAAGCTCACGGACATTGCAGGAAGGATATATACAGTCTATCAGGGTGGTATATATAATTCACCTTCCCTTAAACTTGTATACATACACACACACATACATACACAGTGTTATACAGATATATAGATATACAGCTCTTGAACTGTCATATCCCCCTGTACAATGTTTTACATGACTTCCCTTTTCCTTTTCTTCTTCATCAAAATGAAGAGAAATTGTCAATAGTGCAGAGGTATTTGCACAGCATCAGAGGAAAAGCAAATTTATAAAATAATGCTCTAAATGGTATCTATACTTTGCTGTTGGAAATTATCTCTCTGTAGACTATACATCAAGTTTGAAGCAGGGATCAGGGACTATTTAAAGAAACACTATACAATTTTATCTTACCTTATCACTAAACATAAAATCCATTGTGACAGTAAACGCCATATGGATTTCAAAGATTGATTATTCATTACTAAGGTTTATGATTTTCTGAATAATATATTTTCATGCAGATTATATCTGCTTTCTCTTGTCCTCGTATATTTTATATTTCAAATAGCTGGAAAAAATTAGAAAACGTATAGTAGCAGTCTAGTTAATTTAATAATTCATCATAGTGTATACTAAGCCAGCATTTTCAATGATATAATGGAGACATTGGACTAGGACCAGAGACACCTGGATCAGGTTTACACTCAACCATAGAAAGTCATAGGATAACTTTCCAGGGTTATTATCTTGCAGCTAAACCAAATTCACAAAGTAGGGCTAAAAGGAAGATGCTCATGTCAAACATATTGAGTTTCATTATGACAGAGGGCAAAAGAGTTATGTTCCGTGTCTGTTATTAAAAAGAAAAGTTCAAGTTTAGTTTTAAGTGGAGATCACTTTAGATGGATGTGATTCAAATCTGAATAGAATAATGACTTCTTTAGGTAATGGATCTGGGAAAGTTGAAAGATGATAAAGTCCCATACAAGTGCTATTCTGGATCCATTTAAACTATATTTTTCAATTACTAACCAGACTTGAAACTGGATTCACACTCAACTTATGCTGACCTAATGGCTTTAAGAAATTATTTTTTTCTTCAGGGAAGGAAGAATTAAGAAAGTCTGACTATTTATCACGAGTGTAAATATAGAAGTATGGGCTAGCCAGTGTATTTTGGTTCCCTAATGATTAATAGAAAAAATATATTTTTGGCAGACCATTTATCAATGCACTATTGCATTGCAAGATATTGCAACACAATGATCAGTAAAATCTGCATAGTTGTACTGGAATAAGAAGAAAATAGTGCTTTGAAACTGGAATAGTTAAGAATGATTTGGGTGATTAAAGTGTAGGATAAGATCAGATGAAGACAATATCATGAAGACAAGCTGCAAACAGGCTGCTGAAACATGTTTCTACCATGGTTAGGTAAGGAAAGGCTTTGTGGTCAGCCATGGTGGCACAATGGTTAGAATGCAGTATTGCTACAACAGTACAACACTACAACTACCAGCAGTTCAATCCTGACTGGCTCAAGGTTGACTCAGCCTTCCATCCTTCTGAGGTTGGTAAAATGAGGACCCAGATTGTTGGCAACAATATGCTGACTCTGTAAATCACTTAGAGAGAGCATGGTGAAGTGGTATATAAGTCTAAGTGCTATTGCTATTTGTCACAGAAGAAGTAAACAAAAGGGTAAATAGGCCTCTTTCTCAAGGTTGGTTATTTTCTTAAATTTTTGATAAGTAGGCATATCTACAGTATCTTGGAAAACTTTTATGACAAGAAGTGGAAATTGCTTTTTTTGTGCAAGATAATAGAAGAAAACACAGTAATCTTTGAAAGATTGATGATGGAATTTCTGATAAATGAACAACCAGATACCTAGTACAAATGAATGTTGTACATGAAAACTATGGATATGTGCATGCTAATTTGAAGACATAAGAGGTAAAATCGCTCAATGATATAGAAATTCTAAAGCATTTTTTCTACAATTCCAATTTTATTAAATAAATATATTCTCACTTGCAAATGTTATAGGAAGATTTGGAGTTGTCTGAATTCTCCTCTATTTGGAGTAGAAGAACTCATTCAGCTCATAGTTTGGTTCATATTAACAAATCAGATATATATTGCAATTAAATATTCTATTTTACAGTATGAAATTTTTGTTGATAAGTTTAAGGTTGGTGCCATTGACAAAGAGGCAGAGATATTATCTAGCTAATTCTGTCTGTCTTTGCAAGAACTGTTAGTTAAAATTGACACCAGATATGAAGCCAGGTGCCTTCTCTACAGCAGGGGTCTCCAACCTTAGCAACTTTAAGACTTGTGGACTTCAACTCCCAGAATTCCTCAGCCAGCAAAGCTGTAGAGAAAAGGCCCCTACCTGGCCTGCTGTAGATAAAAGGCCCCTACCTGGCTCTTTTGATAAAACACATGAAATGAACACTGGCACAAGATTACCTTAGGTAGCTGCCATGCATAATTTTTCAAGTCCACTACCACTGATCTCCAATGGGCTGGTTTCGGGGCCAGTGGGAAAGAATTCCAGTGCTGTTTTGGGATACAAATGTACTAGCTGCAGATAAGAGCATTTGTAGCACAATGTGGCAAACGGTCCACAGAAGCCTCACTCTCCCATTAGCATAATGTCAGACCTCATCCTGGGAGTTCAGGGCCCTGTTAACTCTGACCTGCACCCCCTCCCAGTTGTACATTAGTATTTTTTAAAGAAATCTTTTATATCTGTGAAATTTCCCTGATGTGCCTTTTTGTATAGAAAACAAGACAAAGATATTTTAGAACGAATAGTTTAAAAAAAGCAAATGAAACCATTCATAAACAACTCTTTTCTTATCTGGGTGCAAATTAATACAGGTAAACCTATACCGTCAGAGGAATTATTATTACAGCCTTTTGTGTATGAATTTAGTAAATATGGAATAATAGATATATGTATAATTAGCTGTAATATGTATAATTTTTAGTCACTCATTACTGCTAAAGATTGTTAAGGACCCAATCATTCCATATATACAGTAAATGGAAACATATCCATATTAATATTTTAAAGAAAATTAATAATTTAAACATACCAATAAAAAAGGACCAGTGTGCAGAATACAGAATGATGATTTTAACCTGCAGAGAACTAGGAGTCCGATTTAGTATTAAGTGAAGAAAGTTTAAAGGTAGTTGCCGTACAACAAGTTGAACTAATTAGAAAGGGAAGCAGTTGGCAACTCTCTGTGTTGTATTCAAGCAGATACTGGCGAGTCATTTGTGAGGTTCTTTGATTTGCCTTATTGCACTGAGCAGAAGGTTGAAGCTGAAGGCTCAAGTACCGATTTCCAATTCTGCATCTGTTAATATGAAAGGAAAAACAATGATTCTAGGTTTATGACAGCTAAGTGTACAATTTTCACAGAAATGCTGAATAAATTTAATTCTATTTGCATGAAGGACAATTGGAAAAGAATAAGATAATAATAGAAAAAATAACAAAGAAATGCTTGTTGTTTTAATGCCTATGTCTTTTTCCAATATAATACTGTAAAATTAATTTTTTTTTTGAATTTCTTGTCTTTGTTGTTCTCACAGCAACAAGAAAAAAGTACTAACATTTCAGTTTCATCAGGAGAGACATGCTAAGTGTTGGTTTTCATTATTGAAATGATAAGTCTTACTGATAGAATGAGGGGAAAAACAATATTTTAAAATGGAAGGGACATTTTCAAACTTGGGGAGTAGACTAATTAAATAGCAAGGTAGTAACTTGGATTAAAAAATGAAAATCATGTTTATTGCTCATTGAAACATTAATAATGAAGAGGCATTTCAAATCCTTATTAGGTTATGGTATAAACCAGAAGTCAGTTTCCTGCATCCTTTACTTTCTGTGAACTGGGTTTGTGGACACAAAATCAGTTTAAAGTTGTGGCACTATCTGTGCAAGCTTCTGAAAACCCTTAAGTTATCTACCTGGGTATGATCTTGGTAAAGCTAAAAAAATAGGCAGCTGTCTCATTTTTGGATGCAATGAAATCACTCCTCTGGATCCAGTGTTGAAAGTACTAAGATGCACATTTCTTTGAAGGCTAAGTGTGGATGCTTCCAGAACTTTTCCATGTCTTTTTAAAATGCATGTGAGAGAACTGGGGCTGCTGTCAACAGTTCATCCAGTTATATTGGTCAAGTCATTTATTCAGCCTTGTCCACATGTTGGAAACAGTTCCCAGAAAAAGGGATTCCCCCCTCCATTTTCTTACTCCCTGAATGTGTTCTGAAATCTAATGACAGAGATTAGATGTGTCCTAGAACTGAATGGTGAGGATTTTGTTCAATCTATTATATAAATAATAACATAACCAACACTTGCAATTTACTTTAAAGCAGGATAGAAAAAACTTAAAACTTTCTAGAAAATGAAATGGGCTGGGGCATCATTATTCCAACAGGTAGCTTTGAATGCTTTATTCCTCAGGGTTCATGTTTTAATTCCTGTTTGTTCCACTATGTATGTTATACTAAGTAGGTTTCTCAGTCTTTAAATTATATCGCAAGCAGATTCAATATGGTCCTTTGCTGTCTTATTAGAATCTATATCAGCATACAAAAAGTTATATTTTTCTATAGTGCATGCACACGTCACTGAGTATATATAAATAACATTCTCTCCCAACAAATTCCAAGTTCAGAAAGATTTTTCCTGAGAAATGTAGTAGAGAAAAATATACCAAAGGAAGGACACAGGACCCATTATAATCTAGATCACTAAAAGATGTGATTCTTTAGATTATTTTAGGGGCAGTGGCAGTCATGGTCCTTATTTTAGCAACTGCTCTGCGATGGTGATGAAAAAGCATTTCACAACCATTGTTTTCTATAACTTTTGTAGGTCTGAAAAACAAAAGAAAGCTGGAATAAGATCATATGCTATTGCCAAGAAAATCATACAAGTCAGTAACAGTCTATCTAAAAGCAGTTTACATTTTACAAATGGAATAGACTTGATTTTTCATATATTCAATACATATATCTATGTATTGTTCTTATTGCTCAGAAATCAAAATGCATTTTCCCCCAAATAACCATGATTGTCCAGGATGTACTAACTCAGAATCTTGCTTGCAAAGGAGAGGTCATGGGAACTAATATGACCTATGCAATAAGCTCATTAACCATATGAAACATTGCCAAATGGGTATCAATTGACACAACAAAAACTGTTAATTCATATAGCCATTCACATTGCTTTATGTTAAAATCCTACAGTCAAATGCAAGGAGATTTTTTTTGTTGACATCCGATTTGATCTCTCACAGTTGTAGTGGCACAAACCAGCCCGCCCAATCAAATTGTACCATAGAAAAAGCTTACAAAGCTATGGTTTATAGTGTTAAATCTAGTAGAATTATATGTTTTAATCTCCAGATGGTTCCAGAGAGGTTACACAAATTTGATCATAAGACAGGAGGAACAAAGTTAATGGGAAATCTGTACTCTCTGATGCTGGAAATAAGGTGTCCCTGATGTATAATTCAGTAAAACAAAACAATTTATACTCTAGTATATATATCAGCAGACTATAGCTGGCAGAGATAAAAGATAGCTAGTATACATACACAGTATTTTTTTAGGTCAGCAAAAGTGACGAATGTGCAGGCTCGGCATTCAAAACAACTTTTATTTCCCTCTAGCAAGTGTGACCTACTGCATAAAACATTATTGAACAAAAAAGCTGCCCTGGAAACTAGGCTTTACAATCCCCTAATGTTGCTTGTAATGTACTTGCAAAGATTTGATCCTGAGCTTCTTAAGCTAAGAATGTTCTCAAATTACTGCTCTGCAGAACAGCCTTCCTGCATGTTGTGAATCAATTCTCCTTGTTTTCATTCAATTTTAGTAAAATTTGCATAGGTGTAATATATAATATTCTTGCCCTGATGGCCAAGAAATCTATATGGATGTCCTGCCTGTCCCTGTATGCGTTTGTGGCCTCTCTGGCTTTCCATGCTTCAATTACACCCTGAGGGAACTCAAAATGGGAAGATGAGCAGCTAGTAAAATTTCAGAATAATAAAAAATACAGTAGAAACAATATTATCATCATTGCCTTCAAGCAAGCTAAAAATACTACCAAGAGAAATTTGAAAGGAATGCTGAGATATCTTGGAAATCAGGGGGGGGGTGTTTAGTAAAAAAAGTAGAATCCTTTTTCCCCTAGAGAAAGAAAACTTTTGAGAAACTAAAAACCAAATTTTAATACAGCGTTATTTGGAATTGAATAAAGCAGTTTATGGGAGCGGGTAGGTAGTTTAGCATGATTCAAATGGTTCCTTAGCATCAGTTTCTCAATGCATGCAGATCACATTGGCTTCTCTTAAGTTACAAACTTGGTTCACACTTTGTACTAAGTAGTAACTAGAATATGGTTTAGAATGTGTGAACATTGCCATAATATATGTGCACTGATTAGTGCTTTTGTAAAAATTTAGTCAGTTATGGCTTATCAAATAAACGAATTTTTTAACAGTTAAGAAAATTGTAACTTGGTATTATGTATGAAACAGTCGAAGTGTCTGTTATAGAGTAAACATTGTTTTCTGCAGATGGTGAATCTCTTGACTTCCCTGAACCATAAAGATAATTATACAAGTTAGTGATGTCAATTATATATCTTTCCCCTGTGACATGTGTGTTTTTTGTGTGCACAATGCTTGTGGTTTGGCAAAGGACATAAGACCAGTATCTTTTTTCTGTGGAAGCAAAATCAATTAGGTGGGACTATTTTAAAAATTCATATTTCCTAACCCTAGAACTCATTGTTCCTGTAACCTGTTGCCAAGTCTTTTTAGAGGCAAAAGTACCCCAAAGTGGAAACCAGTAATCATTCATTCAATCAATCAATTTATTGGCCAGGTGTGATTGGACCCACAAGGAATTTGTCTTTGGTGCATATGCTGTCAGTATACATAAGAAGAAAATAAGATAAAACAAAATACATTCATCAAGAATCATCAGGAATCATAAGAATCATAAGATACAACATTTATTTTTTACCCCTGTGAACAGTTTAGGATCATCGGCAAACTTGGTTGGTCTACCTCTTGCCCCAAAGTCAATATGTTTTTGAACAATAGATCACAACAGAACTTCATGGGCTCCATTTATTCCTTCCACTGGAAAATGTCATCCATTAACAAATCCATAAAGGAAAGGTCCTTTTATCCCATGACTGCTTACATTATTCAAGAGCCTTTAATGAAGAATTTTGTCAAAGTCTTTTTGAAAATTAAGTTCACCATGTCAACCAGGTCATTACAATCCACATGCCATTTGACCCTCAGCTTATATAAAAAGATTAGTAAGGTAGAATTTAGCTTTGCAGAATCCTTGCTGTTTTTTCTTTCAGCAAGGCTTGTTGGTCTATGCACCTCAATATTTTTTTTTCTTTGATTACTCTTTCTATCAATTTGCCTGCAACAAATGCTCTGCTGATTGGACAATACTGTATTTCCCCAGATCTCTCCTGAGATCATTTTTTTAAAAAATTGGTGTCAATTGATTACCTTGCAGACCTATGACACTGGGCCTGATTGGAGTGGCAAGCTACATATTTTCCTAGGAGGTTAGCAAGTTCACATCTGAATTATATAAACATTTTCAGGTAGATGCCCTTGGGATTCAGTGATTTCTTACTGTGTCATCTCACCAGATGTTCTAAATCTTATTTATGTTGTTATCTCAATTAGATTTCCTCCCTGAGAAAGTCATTATAGGTTCAGCTGTCTGTTCTATAACTCCTGTAGCAATGACAGATCAAATAAATCATCCGTTTCCTTCATGATCATGGCATCTTCCTTGAGGATCTCTTTCACTTTATCACTTAACCACCCAGTTGCTTCCCTGGCTGGGTTTCTGTTTTTAATGTTATGGTCCATTTTTATATTGTTTGCCATAAATTCCTTGGATTCTCTTTCCTTTGTTTTCTTGACATCTGTCCTTTTCCAACTCACACATTTGTTCTCTTTTCAAATTCACACAACTCACTACGGAACCATCAATCAATCTGAACTTCTAGGAATCTATTTAAGATATTCTGCATTTGCTGTGGAGTCGCCAACCAACCTTATATTCTAGGATGACTTCTTGGGCTTTCTGTATTTATTGTGGGATGATCAATTGACCCTACTTCCACTCATCCCTTTCCTGTATATTTTGTATTTCCTGTCATTTTAGCAGTCAATTCATTACTCTGGGAATATCCCTCAAGGCTTTTCATATTTAGCAGCTTTAGCTGTACCCTCCAGGAATATACCTGCTATTTTGCATTCTTGCATTTATTGAATCTCTCTCATAATCACATATTTCATTCCACCAGGCATGGTCATGCCACCAACATTCAAGTTTATGTAAGCTACAGTATATACGTGAGATTTAAGAATAAGACCTTTTGTTGTTTATTAATTTAATTAGAAATTACAAAACTGAGTACCTAAGGTTTGATAAGTGATTTAAAAGATCAAGGGGAAGGGGAAGAGTATGAAAAAGATGGAGGCAAGCCAAAATTCTTCCAAACTGAAGATGGAGGATAACATTAGGTTCTCACCATTCATTCAAAATAACCTAGTACTTCTTATTGCTTCAGGACAGAGTTGGGTGGAGAACGGGTTGCAAAGAATGTTGGGAATCAATGGCTGACTGACCCCAAGGTGAAGAGTAGATTCTTTTTATGCCTTCTTATTTTGGGACATTCATTATTTTTTAAAACTTAAGGTGAGACATCATCTTTCCTTTTTGATGTGCATGCTGGATGAATTTAATGAACTCTGATGAAATACATACAATCTATATGAATGTATAAATATCTGGAAATGGAAGAACCCCCCAATGGAATTGGTCCACCCTACTTGCTCTGACAGAAGGGGACACTGCAGATCCCATCAGTCAAAGAATTTTAGATTGCAGAATTCAAGAGCCTTTTCTGCCATAGTTCCCACCCTCTGGAACATCATGCATCCAAAGGTGAGATCCACTATATTCTCTTGGCCTTCAAAACCTGTTTCTGCTGATTGGCTTGGGACATTCCACAGTGAATGGTGGTTAGTGGACTAAGGTGATCCCACTTCACCTTTTTTGTGTACTGGTTCCCAGTTTAACCAATTTTTGT
>JANHJO010008954.1:87362-104052 GCA_032468235.1 Pseudoxyrhopus heterurus | reverse complement strand
GAAGGCCTGGAGGAACATTGTCCATGGAGTCGCGATGGGTCGGACACGACTTCGCAACTAACAACAACAACAACAGAAGCCTATTGCCGTCTGTTTGTGTTGTTCTGACATTGCATGTCACAGAGAAATGAGTCAGGTGAAGTTTTTGTATGATATAAAGATCAGTCATTGGCCAGTATTATACTTGGTTATTGGATGTTGTATTCTGGTTTCTTAATAGAGCACAGTAGGACTGCAGAAAATATTGTATAATTACAGAAAAAAATGAGAAATAAGCTATGACTACCAAATCTCGACAACCACTGGATGGTAGAAAAGAGAACTAGAGAATGATCTTTCTGCCATCCTGTTAACTGGACTTTGCCAAACTCCTGGATATGTTTTCATGAAGATTTAAACTTTTGGGGCGCAGTAACCTAGTTCCGTATAAACATTTCTGTGTTTAAATAACATGCAAATCATGGTTTGCAGAACTATAATTTAACAGACATTATGCAAACATTATCACAAATCAGATGAACCAGATTATGGATTAAATATCTGTGAATTTAGCTAATGTGATTTAGGTTATATGTAAAGCCAATGAGTATTATCTTTCTTAGAAATGGTTGCATCAGATCATCTTAACTAATATTACTTAAACAATTAAGTAAATGACTTCTATCTAGACAAAAATGGTAAAAAAAAGAAGAAGTAAAATACATTTACTTCTATCAAACAGTTTGCCCACCCTTGTCTCACTAAGGAGTTTTAGTTGGAGGAAGGACAAAACAAATGTCAATTATAAAAAGAAACAGAATGGGGAAAATCCAAGAGCTTGAATAAGGGTTATATGCTGTACCGTGAGTGCAGCCATTAAAGAGAGGATGGAAAACCAGGCATTAGGCATTGGCATAAGGTCCTGCTAATGGAAAGTTGCCCACCCCCGGAGAGATCAATTAAACAAAAGAGCAAAATGGAAGGTTTTGAATATGAAGTGTTGAGGAGTCAAACTAGAAGAAATTGGCTTGGCTGCTCATGAGGAAACAAAAGTCTGATCAATCGTACAGAAATTGGAAGGTTTCCTTCTGTCAGTAAGTTTAAAAAGAGAAAAGGAAATAAAAAAGTAACAATTGACATCTGCATGAGCTGCCCCAATCATGGTGGGTAGGGTGGAATAAATAATAGATGGGAAATCTGCTTTTTCTCAAAATTCAGAAACTGTGCATAGGGTTTTGTCCTCTGAAATTGGACTCCTTTCTCCTAGCATAAAATCTGATTATGGGACTCAGTGCTGCAAGAAACTCCAGCTCAATTTGCCAGTTACTAAGCAAACACAAATTCCTATTTCCCATATTTATTACTAAGGGCTTAGTTTTATATTTATTTATAACTGGTACAGAAGGGGATAGGATATTCAGCTGTTTTCCAAAGCTGTTTTTGAATTCAGCTGCAGAAATGATTTTTATAGCTTAAAATTTTCCATTTTACAGTGACTGTACTTATCTAGCAGCATGAAGTGGATTGGGAAATCCACCTATTTGCTTCAGATCAGTCGTAAGGGGGACAGCTGTAGCCCTATTACAAGAGTTACATGAAAATTAGCATCTTTAGTTCATTGGTTCCACACAGCATTGTAAGGCACAGTTTTCTTAACCATGGTTTATTGAATACCCCACAATTGCTGAAATAGCACATTGAAGTAAGCAAAGTTCTGATTTACAGCCTACAGTGCTGGATTTATTCAACACATTAAACTAAATCAAATAGAGCACAATGTGTAAACCAGCTAATTCATCAGCACAATGTTTGTGGGCATGAACTATGATCTTGCAACTTCAGATATTTCATTTCCTTGATCATCCTTTATTTGCATGCGTGCAGTATGGACTGTCTCGATTGTCTCACATTTAAAAAAGTTCAGTGGTGTTAGTGTAAGTTTTTATGATGCTATAAATATAGTATTTGCTATTCAGGATAACACTTTGGGGAAAGTTTCCACAATAGTACATTATCCAAGGTCATATTTGATGTGCTATTGTCAGGCTTCCTTTCTCCTATCTTTTCATTGGTGAGTGAATAGTTCTGTTTAGTTATGAGTCTCAATTAGCTTTAATTGCAGTATACTTTAATTAAATGTAGGACAAAGGCCTCAAAAATACTTCATATGTTCTATATCATTCATGAGAAACAGCCATAGCACATTGGGGTTGATATGCAGCTAGACTGATGTTATAAAAAAATAAACTCATCTTGTCATTAATATTTGAACACTGTCATTTTCCTGTCCCCGCTGCCATTATATTTATAGCATTTCTTAAACTACTTGAGAATGACTCAATCTAATGAGATCTGTTGGGAGGACAGAGAAGCAAACTTGACTACAATAGCTTTGTGATTAATCTTTATTGATAATTATGACAAACAAGACACCATTAATGTTTCACAGACACCTGAATTTCTAGTACCACACATTCATCTTATAATTCAACCCAAAAAATGGTTTAGCTGCTACTGCCTATTCTTGAAATGAGGGCTTATATATACCGAGTATCTTTCCTTTTCTAGCCCTAAATGTTCAGGTCTGGAAAGAAAAAGGAAGCAGCAGAGGTAACTTTCTGAACCTCAGTAATGTCTCTTCATGCTAATAATGGTAACAATGTCTAAATCCACTTTGGAAAAATTGAATCTTTCCTGACCACCAGCCATTCATTTACTATCCCTTTGTAAAGCATGTATAACTGTACTGTTCAGAATTGCCTCTCACTTTTTGGTTTTAGGGTGATATTCATAAAATCATGAAATAACTGTACTTCTGTGATTCTAGAAGATGCCAATCAGTTAGACCACACCTGGTTGCCTCTAAACTGAGAGTATCTATCCCCAATATTTTCATAGATCTTTAATTAACAAAAGGTTTCATCCTGCTTCTACGGAAGTAAAATAAAAATATTTTGTAACATATATACACATATTTATATATGACTACATGATATAAGGAATAGAAAGAGATATTGTAACAAACTCATATTTTAAGAGCTTCTATAGACCAACTTCTGTGGTCAGCATCGGCATAGTGACAAGCTGTTCTGAAATCTTACCATATTTAGTGGCAAGTGAAGGGAAAAGTGTTATAAATAACATGGACTGTATATAAGCATCAAGCTGTAGGAAATATATGTCAATACTTTTGCCTGACCCGGAAATGAACTGGTAAAACCAAATATAGAAGGTATGGTGGGGTTTTTCTCTAAAGACATTCTACACTGGTGGTGCAATGGTTAAAATGCAGTATTGCAGGCAAACTCTGCCCACAGCCTGGCGTTCGATCCTGTTGGGGCTCAAGGTTGACTCCACCTTCCACCCTTCCTAGGTCAGTGAAAAGAGGATCCAGATTGTTGGGGGGAATGTGCAAATAATGCTACACTGTAAGTCAGTCAGGGAGTGCAGTAAAGTGCTATGGAATGGTATATAAGCCTAAATACTGTTGCTATTGCTATACCATTGGCAGAGAAGTATGTTGAATTTCCACATTCCACATTCAGATAAGGCAGTACAGTGTGGATTCTAATTAAGGGAAAAAATAACTGTAGAAATAGACATGTATACCATATTAATGATGGTATCAATTTTGCATCATGATATTGGTAGGTGTTATGTCCATGGTCTAACAAGATGTCTAAGCAACCACTACAACATCTTTGAAACATCTTCAAAAAAAACCCAGAAAGTTCAGTTGCCTCTTGAAAAAGCACCTTTGGGACAACCATGACTGAGAATCTCCATAGACATTTAGCGATGCACTTTGGGATGAATGCTCTTTGAATGGTGCGGAAATATGAACAGATTTCCAGAGTATAAATCCTTCCATTCCTCACCATTCAGTCATAACTGAAGAAGCTTCTTGAATGGCAAGCAAAATGTCTTCAAAGAAAAAACAGAAAGTCCAGTTGCCTCTTGAAAAAGCACCTTTGGGACAATCATGACCTGAGAATCTCCATAGACACAAGCAACCACTACAGTTTCTGAATGTTTGCAGCATCAAGCAAGAAAATCCACCCTGCTAGTTGGAAGAAAACAGAGTTGTGTCCATTGTGAACTAATATTAATATCTAAAATATAGTCAGTCTGTTTCCTTTTTGTTCTTCCAAGCACTCAATTTTTTTGTTATGTTTTTCATCCCTGGAGTAACGTATCTTAACCATAAACAGCATCATCTGAAGATTCAGAATGACAAAGCAACAGCATGCCATGACAGGCAAATATGACCCTTTTATATATGTGTGTAACATTGCAATATATATGGAAAAGAGGTGGTCCTCATCCCATTCAACCACCCCTTGTTCTATAAACTCTGCTAATTATAAGTATCAAATCATCCCAAACTCCAAATCACTTCAAATCTCTGATTATTATGAAATAAAGGCCCATTCAATACTTTTTTGCTTTCATTCAGGTGATTTATATGTTTGAGTTGGGTTGCCACAGGAATACTATATTACTTCCATAGAAAAATACCTGCTTTCCCAGCACTTCATTCAGTGTCTTTATGAATTTTTCATGTCTTGGTACTGACATTTCAGTAACTCACATTAAGAATTTAGTTATAATATCATTCAGGTTCTTAATTGGTTTTTGTCCTTTCCTCTCTCATCTTCTTGCCTGTCCCGAGCCATTTTTAAGTATGTAACCTTGGGTGTATCACTGAGAGGCTAAAAGTAGACATAGGTACAAAAAACTTTGTCCAGCCATGCCTAAAGAGAATAATCTCTGTGCATATTGGCTGTAGTATTGATGAATCTACTTATCCTGTTCATCTTCAGTGTAACAAAGAGTACCACATACTTTGTGTGTGGCCATTAAGAATATAAAGCTGCAGGTATTCTTATGTTTCATTGCAAATTAAAAAAAAGTTCGAACTGTCTCTATGTAATTTTCTTTGATGGCTAGATATTGGCAGAGGTCCTGAACTGAACTTGAATTTCAGAATTGTTCTTTTAGATGGCTTCATTTTCAAGCCTATATTTTATTTAAAGCTTAATTTAGGATTTTTTTCTCCCCAGTATGAGCTTTTGGGAGAAATAAGTTCATAGGCACCATAGCCTGTTTTAATTATTCAAACTTTGTATTTTGTCTTTTCGTACTTTCTGTCTCATATCCGTTCTGCTGTTTTCTTTTAAAGTCTGTTCTGATCAGCTATGGCAGTGTTCAAAGACATGATTTCCCTCCCTACAGAGCCATGATGATAAATCTTCTTGGCATCTATGTAACAATTTCATCTTCAAAGTGTTGCATGCTGTAAATAATTCATTCCCTTGTTACCATGTATGAGGCAGGTAGGGAAAGCAATGTTAGCTCCATTTCATAGCTACAGAAGAAATTGGTAAACGACAGGGGTGCTAGAGATTTTCAAGTAAAGTGAGATACATTTATGTTTCTTTTAGGCTTTAATAAAATCAATCTAACTTCCTGGTTAGGTGTAGTAGTAGAGCTGGTAACTTTTTTTGATTTGGGGAAACTGTATTTCAATAAGAGTCATATCTAAGCATTTATCTAAATGGTAGCCAGCCTTCAGGTAAGATAACTCATTACTTAAATGTTGCTATGCATACTTCATCTCTGTGAATATCATTATATTCATATCTTTGCAGAAATAAGTTCAAATGGGTTCAAGACTTAACTTATATATAGAATGGCGGAATGAGACCATCAATAAATTCCAAATTGTAATCCCATCAGCATTCAAGTGCCAGTTGGGTGAGACAGATTGTTCGAATTTCTTAGGACAATTCACTTCAGCCCATTTAACATACTTGAAATGAGGAATTTATGAAACTGGTCTCAGTGTTTTATGTATTTGACTCATGTGATTGTGTTTGCTGCAAGTTTGTTATTAAAGAAGACATTTTAAATCAGGGAAAATTGCATATGCATGGATTTATAGTTACGAATTGAAATGTAATTTGTGGTACAGATAGTCCTCAGCTTACAACCATTCTAGTGAACTTTTGAAGTTACACTGGAAGGCACTGGAAAAAGTGCCTTACGACTATTTTTCACATTTACAACCACTGCAGCATCCACATGGTTATGTAATAAAAATGCGATTGCTTAGCAACTGACATGTATTTTTAATGATTGCAGTGTCCCAGGATCATGTGATCACATTTTGTGACTTACGACAAGCAAAGTCAATGGGGAAGCCAGATTCATTTAAAAGCTGTGTTATTAACATAAAAACTGCAGTGATTCACTTAACCACTCTGGCAAGAAAGGTTGTAAAATAGGGGGGGAAACTTAACTGTCTTGCTTAGAAATAGAAATTTTGATCTAAAACATGGTCATAAGTCAAGGACTACTTGAATTTATTTTTTAGAGGTGTGTTCCTGAACTCTGGAAAACACTAATCTCTGCAAAAGCTACCAAGTGTTCCCCCATTTTGATTAATGGGAGACCACAAAATTTGGCACCTACCTTTATCCTTCTCCATGCCAAGTAAAAGTTATTGGGCATTTATGCTAAAACTAAGCATTGAATTCTACTTTATCAGTGTAAATGGAGCCTAATGATATAACAAAATCATTATATACCTTATATTGTATTTTACTTTGTTTCACATATGTTGTACGCCACCCTGAGTCCCTAGGGAGTAGGGCGGCATATAAATTGATTAAAATAAATAAATAACATAAATAAATATTCAGCAGTGAGGGAGAAAGGTTGGTTGTAGCAAGAATCATAGCAGTGGAAAACTACCCCACTGTAATGCACAAATTAATTCTGCAATAATTTTTTTTGGCAGTGTTTCATTGTGTGCTACAATTCAACCAGAAATTAATAGGGTCTCATAGGTTGCGGTAGTGCAACATAATGTTGTTCTCTCCATTACAGGAAGAAAGAAACACAAAGGAACAAAATCAGAAGGTATATAGGGTATAAATACCATATATTGGAAAACATTTAGCTCTCTTCTGATTGTGTACAGAAAACAAATATAGGAAATCAACTATTTATTTATTATTTATTTATTAATCGCATTTGTATGCCACCCAACTCCCATAGAAACTATGCCATTTCTAAGAGTCCTTTGCTTTGCTGAAGGAAATATTTGTTTCAAAAAGCACAGCAAAGTAACTACCAACTATCAGTTCAGGTTGAAGGGCTTGTGAGATACTGAAAGCATTGATTGAGCCTGCTAGGTGATACAAAGCTCCTGATTGAGGCAGAACCCATCAACTCAATGACACAAATCATTTCCATTTCACAATGAGACAAATTGTAGCACTTCTGCATCTTGCTGTGTTCAACTGTGGCTATTTTGCAGATTCCTGCTTGGAAGCAATTTTGGCTCCAGTCGGTTAATTAGCCATCTAGTATAATTTTGTCCAGTGTGATTAGCCACGGCTGTAGAGTGTCAAAGATATTTTCTCTCATTTTGTTACCTAATATTTTAAAGTGGGCATGGTTGGAAATAATCAACGGACATTTGATACACAAATAAGCGTATGTATATCAATGGTAATCCAATTTATGTCAATACTGACTATATTCATGAATATGCTGTTTTCTCTGGGTGTGATTTCTCATATCCCTAGTTGCTATCATTTGAACTTATTTTTCTACATATTTCCTCTGCAACTACTTCCAATATATGGCATTTTCCTGTACACTTTCTGTATGCTCCACTTAAAGAGATATTAATCCTATCAAATATTTTATGCACTTCCCTGAATATAGGCAGATTTTTTTTCGGAAGATTTTTTCCAAACATATGCAGATTTTTAGGTAACCTTTTAGGTTACTTTCTAACCCAGAATGACAAATGACAGCTGACTTCATTCATTTCTGCTATAATTATGGAAGGACACTTCAACAGCTGTCTATCTTCAACTGATACACACTTTGCTGAAATTATGCTACTGCACTGAAGAAGAGTATAACACTAAAATTGATCTTTCTTTTAACTTTTGTATTAAATGGCCACTTTAACAGTGTGGTTTATACTAACTGTCCAATATGTGCAATTTGCAATTCATCTATTGAAAGCCACTGAAATATTTATGCTATTTGCAATAATTTTCATTTTTTAATATTAGCAAGTAGATTAGAAACTAAACTTTTAAATCCTAAAATTTCAGATTTCATCTGCATTTCTACTTGGACTAGATACAACAAAACTTTTCCACTGGTTTTTGAAAAAGTGTATGATTCTCATTTGAAACCAAAAGCCAAATTTGTCTGGCAGATACAATTTCATTAAGCAACAAACAAAAGACCCCAAATAGCTGTCATTAATTTAGGATTATCATAGAAGCCTGAGAACTATTGTGGAGAAAATGAAGCATTGTGTTGGAAAATTGTAACTATCTTTTCCCATGTCATCAGTGAAAACAGAAAGCCTAGATTTGTTACTCATCACAGCTTTATAATTTGCAAATTGATTTGTTTCTATAAAGTCACTGTTTGAATCTCTTCTTGGGAACTCAGGTTTCACTGCTGTACAATGAAAAACAGGAAAAAAATTCTGCTTCATCATGTGAAAATAATTCCAATTATGCAAAAAATATGTAATGAACACAAAATATGAACAAGTGACAATGCGGAGTTTGCAAATCCAGAGACACATGGCAATATGGAATAATATGGAAGGCTAATTCTTTGTGCATTGGGAAAATAGTTTATATGCTACTAAATTCTTTGTGTTATAAGCTAGACAGATGTTGCTCTTTATGTTTCATTTAAAAGTAGTGTACAGTCTAGTTACAGATTTATTTTTCTAGCATCACAAATTCCTGAAAAGGCCGTGCAACTGCTGGACTTATTGGCCATGTGTTGATCCAGAGAATAGATCTTTTTAATTGGTTTGATTATTTTTCAGCTTTCATAATCCACCTAAATAAAGAGGTACTGAATGGTTTACACCATATTAACAATTTTGGAAACAACAAACACTCTGCTCTCCACTCCCAAAAAGAGGTACCAATAACATTTAGCTAAGGTTGAAGACTTGTTGAAATAAAATTTTCTTCAATTATGTTAAAATGTCATGACTTCTCAGGGTAGAGAATTAGATGGCACAAATCAGAGATGTTCATCCCTGCTTTGAATTTTAGAAATCCTAAATTATCCCATGTTGTCATTCAGGGCTCATGCTGAGTTAAGTTAATTCCCACTAAAAAAAAATATTTTAATTCCATTCAATCAAAGAATGGGAGAGACTAGAAAGGATTATAGCCCATGATCAATGCTATTCAAAGGGTCTATTAAAAGGATGATCAAATTAGTACATGATTTGGGTCCTGTCTCTAGATCTATGCCATTTCCTCATCAGCTTTAGTCTTCTCTAGGGGAGTTGTCTAGAGAACTACTAGATTTTCTGGAAATAGTTGGAATTACATTAATTCCAATTATTTCAAATGTGCATTAAAAAGAGTCAGCAATGCAAAACTCAGTTAGATTTTCTTAAGTAATTTCTGTAGCTTCTAATAAAATTTCCCAGAAACATTCATTGTCACCTTATTTATGAATTATCCAGTCCTGAAAGTTTTGAGGAAATCAAAATTACTTTCTACCATTAAGTTAGCATTTTCATTTCAGTTACTTTTGGAGATTTCCAAATGCTATCACATAGTGGGATTTTGATGGGAAGAGAGAGCGCAGATAAATGACCTCTTGTGTTTGAAACATTTTGTATTGTTTCTCAACTACTGACTTTTTGTTTTATTTTTTTGCACAAAAAGTGCATTAAATACAGAACATCTATACAATATTTTTCAACTAGTAATGCTAGGACACATCCACTTGTAAGCACTCTTATAGCCATGGTTGGAATGGGTACAGAATATGTTCCATTGACAATTTTTGGATGACTAAATTAAGTAGTCATGTTTGCTTGATATTTCTATCTGATAGGATTTTTCAGACCTGTTCTGTTCAAGTGGAGGGCACTTGAGCACAAAAATCTGTGTAAGTTTAGATAATTTGTAAAGCCCTATTTTAAACCTGTTACCCAGTTACTAAATGCTAAATAATATATATGTATTTTAATTAAAAATATTGATAACATTATTGTATTAGCATTTGTAGGAGGACTTCTAAAGAAATGATATAAAATTAAACACAAGTAACAGACTGGAGAATGCTGACACTAAATTCATCATTCATGTGCTTGGAGGAAACAGAAGAAAGTATAATTCTTATTTATCCTCCATAAAGTTATACAGTGAAATATTAATGTCACTATGATTTTTATTTCTAAATATATTTTTTTCACTAATTGTGTTGCTATTTTTAAAAATAATTTATTATGTAGGTAAATGGTTGAGAGTCATTTAATTCAAGGATTTGTTTTCTGAGAAAATATACATAGGATTGAAAGAAACTGATGATTCACTTGTTTGATTCTTATATTAATTTACCCAATTGATATTTCCCAAATATATGTTATGGAGCTAGAACTAATCTGTCTGCTGAAATCTTGCCTTTCAGTATTTTAGAACATATCTTAAGTTTCAGCAATATTTATTTTAAAAAAGTGTATTAAATACATTTACCAGTACACAAATAGATGTTGTTTGTAAAAGTAAGTATTATGGAAAAAGTTTTATACACAACTAAAGTGTAAAAAATGTATACAACTAAAGACACATAAGTCTGTGTGTGTGTGTGTGTGTATTTCTCTTCCTCCCTCTCTGTGTGTCTGCCAAATGTGTATTCTGAAGAAAAATCAAGCTAAAATGAAATGGGATAATTTGCTTTTTGTGGGTTATATTATTCATTTCTTTTCAGGCATTTTTTCTTCCTGTTTACAAAATATAGATTTTTAAATCAGTTAAGACAGGAAGAGGAAAGGTCTACTGTCAGTGCTTGGTTTTCAAATGAGATGGGAGGTAGGATAATTAAAGCCCACAGGGAGGTTGCTGTGGGAGTCCTTGTGCATAAGGGCAAAAGAGTAAATGACAAAATGAGGGATGTTTGATAAGCCCTCTTCTGGATGACAGTTTTGGCAGCTGCAACTGCTTTTCAGCTTAGCAAGTTTTCTCGATCAATATTTCTACACTCCATTGATCTAGTGGAATGTACTATAAAACAGCAGCAAGATTGCATCCAAGCCTCAATTTTCTCTGCTTTTAACTCATGGGACTGCTGATGAGCTTGAATGCGAGTTTGCATCATTAAAGTCAACACCACAAAATGCAGCTTTTAACATTTCGAAACCAGAAAGTAGATTACTGGGTAAGGGGAGAGGTTGTTTAAGGAGTATATGTTTAATTTTATTCCTATCTCTGTGGGATAAGACATGGGCATAAAAGCTGTACGCAGAATTCTTTCTCTGGTACTCTCAGGCTGGACAGATAGAGAAAACCAGACCTATAAAATAATATACCCTCTGCAGAAGGAAAGTATATTAATATCATTTTCAGTATCATTGGTTTATGCTCACTGTGTGAGCCTTGGTCATAATAACTTTATAACAGGTGCGATACTTCAGTATTTTATTTTTACTTTACTGCGCAGTTCGATAAAATGAAGGGATACCTAGGAATCCTTCTTAGGAGTTATTTTTTTTTTTAAAAAAGAAAATCCTGACAATCAGATAGAAAACATGGTAAAAGTTAAATAAGGAAGTTAGGAGTCTAACAGCATATTATTGACAAAAATAGCCAGTTTATATATAGATTCAGCCAATTTCATTTTTTAATCTGGAAATTAAGATACTCATATAGTAAAATTATTGAAGTAAAACTATTCTTGAAGTAGAAAGATTCCAAGGTCTTTTCTTTGGTTGGAAATAAAACTTCAGTTGTTTAATGCACAATTATGAAATAGGACTTTGGAACCAAAATCAATTAGGCTATAATCTTTAATTGTATTCTTTGTTGATTTTTTCTCAGAAGAGAATTGGTGGCCATTTCATTTGATATTAAATAAATATTCTCCAATTTGTTACCTTGCTTCACTATATAAGAAGTTATTAAGTAGATTGATGATTAGACGAGTGATTTGATGAGTGCTGAATTATTTTCACTGATCATTGAGGCTGGTAATCTGATTTCTTGAGGCATGCTCTCTCCAAATGAAGGAGATGGACCCCACTAATATTAACACACATACACACACACACACACACACACACACAATTCTATATACATAAGAATAGTTTATGTTGATTATGGACTGTGAAGAAGTGCTTTATTTTATAAGTTCTAAATTTTCTTTTGAACAATGGTGATCAGGCGCTATGGTTAGAATACAGCATTGCAGGCTAATTTACTGCTCACTGCCAGTAGTTCGATCCTGACTGGGTCAAGGTTGACTCAGCCTTCCATCTTTCCGAAGTCAGTAAAATGAGGACCCAGATTGTCGGGGCCAATATACTGACTCTGTGAACCGTTTAGAGAGGGCTGTAAAGCACTGTGAAGTGATATTTAAGTCAAATATCCAGATATGAATTTTGGATTGATGAAATCAAATAAAAGGATTACAGCTCTATAATGTTGCCATCTTGCTTTCTTTTACAGCCAACTGTACTTTGGAAACTAATTTAAATGTTTGCCAAGATTAAAAAGTATGTAATTTAAATCAGATATTTATCATTCTGCCTTTTCTTCATAGTGACCTTTTTTCCTCCTGTTACTATAAACAGTACACATATTACCTCATATTTTAAAATATATACAGTATATATGTTTCTAAGCCACGGTGAAGGATTAGCTGCTATTTACTTAAACCTGATAATGAATAATTTAACAGGCTGAAATAAATGTGTTAAATGAAAATGAATGTTGGCGGTCTATTGAACTGCCTTTTTGCTAAACTCTTTAACTTGTTACTTCTTATCCATGAGTCCTCAACAGGAGAAGCTAGAAGAGGGAAAGCTGGCAACAGTTGCCTTTTACAATGCTAAAAAGAAAGGGAGGTAATTATCTCTGAAACTCTCTTTTCAGTTTTCAGTAGGTTCAACAGCAGCTAAAGATTGGTTCAGTGGTCCACAACTGAAGGTTCATTTAACAGTGCTCAGGTATGGCATGACCTAGAATGATACTAGTCTATACACTGCTGTTAGTCTGAGCATCTATGTTCTCACCGTCTGCCAAGTACAAGTTTAAGTATGGGTCTGAAGAGCAAACAACCATCTGTTACTTTCTACAAAGGTTTTTTTGGGAGGGGAGATGGCTTTCAATAAAATTACCACATGATTTTTTTTATCTATTCAGTGATCTGTACCAAATCCTGTACAACTTTTCTATAAAAGAATTTCAATTCTACTTCTCTGATAGATAGCTCAGCTTTTTAATAGGAAATGTTTAGCTTAGATTTTTTTTTAAAAAAAACTTATGCATTCATAATACATAATGCACAATTCTGTATACAGCATATGTTAATGCATTAGCCATGAGAACTATAATTTAGTTTAATAATGATTTAGTTGTGCAATGTTTTACTGATATGGACAAAGAGGAATCTCCACTGAGAAATGGATGGGTGGCTGAACTGTACCATTGACAAGAGTTCTGAGCTACATAACTCCAAGCTTAATTAAATACAGCAGAGCTGTAAATCTCTAAATAACATAGTATGGTCATGTACTTCAGCCACGTGACTCCCACCCTGATCCAGTTTGTTGTAAACTCAACTATAATGACAGCAGCAGTAATAGCAGCAGCGGTGCTAATAATGCTGACAGACTATGTGGCAAACAGCAATTTACCTTCCTTGAACACTATGCATGGACAGCATGTTGTGTGTTGCTTCTGGGCCTGATGATAATGTAGAATTAACAACAGAAGGTTCAAGAAATCAAGTAATAAGGATTTTGAACCCCTCCTTGCTTATTAACTTCAATTATAATTTTCTTAAAACTGGGATTTTATTATAAAGAATTACATTTTCAGGCATGCATTCCATGTACAGAAATCAGAATGGATGGTGTACCTTGTTCATTTGACTTGGCAAGTTGCCCCCAAACACTAAGGATATTCATGAACAATTTATAACATTACAATGTGTTACAGATTAGAAATTACCAGAGATCACCTGCCATTCAGTACTGCATGAAATGTAATGGGGCTGAAAATAAAAAATTACTCAGAGAATATATAAGAATAATATATTGTTCTAAAAACAAAGGAATTGATTGAAAGTTTGGGAACTTAAAAATATTTCTTCTGTTATAGAAAAATCCTTGATTGAAAGGAAACTGTTGGAAAATATTAACATTTCACTGTGTGTTTAAATTAAAGAAGTCTTGTCAGTTTACTGGCACAAAATAGTCACCCAACCAGGAAGAAACACATGTTCAGTATGAGGAGAAAATTTGAGAAAATGGAAAAAGTGAAAGAAAGTACAAATAAAGAAAATGAAGATGGACAATACGAGAAAAGATGTTTGGTAAACTTTGGTAAAGTTTAAACCTTAACATGTGTCAAAATTTCTTTTCTTTTTCTTTTTTATAGAAAACACAGAATTTTTTTTATCTGATATTGTAAAGGGGACAAATAAATAAACTAGAAAATGTTCTTTCTTTCTCTTTCTCTTTCTTTTTCTTTCTCTTTCTTTCTCTCTTTCTCTTTCTTCCTTTCCTTTCCTTTTTTCCAATTTTTTTTATTTTACTTTATACAAACTCCTCCATCAAACAGTGTGTCATAATGGGTTACAAATGACATATGCAATCATGTTTCACATTTTCATTACATCCATATACATACATTCTTATTCTTACACTAATGATTACATATTCAACATTATTAATATTTTCAATTACTCTTTTTCACATCTATTTTCTAACCAGCAATAAAACGTATGCCATACTTAATTATCTTTTCTTCACAAGGTATCATTTCACTTTTCCAGGTTTGTGCAAATACAATCCTTGCTGCAGTTAATACATGAATAATCAAATAGGCATCATTCTTAGTATAGTTATCAGATAATATTCCCAATAAGAATATCTCAGGTTTCCACTCAATATATTGCATTGTCATCTTTTCTAACCAAATGCGTAATTGCAACCAATATTTCTTTGCTTCTGTACATGTCCACCACATATGATAATATGATCCTGGTATTTGATGACATTTCCAGCATTTGGCAGATTTATTTCATCTTTTACTGTCAATATTTCATCTAGTTCTGTCAACTTCTCATAAAATCCATACTCTTTTGCATCTTTTTCATATCTCGATTGTATTTGCACCTGTGTAAACCATGTAATATCTATTCCCTGTTCCAACAAGTCTTGTTTCATTTTGAGCTCCCCTTTATCATTTAAGATATCCTTACATCTAAGAATATTCCCCATATCTAAAATATTTGGGTGTACCAATGCCTCCATTGTAGATAACCAGACCGGAATTTTCATGTAATGTTGTTCTTAGACTCTCTCCCATATCAATAACAAAGCATTTCTCAAGTAATGTCTCTTGAAGTAACCATGTACTTTACTTTCTTCATACCATAAGAAAGTATGCCATCCTGTCTGTAAATCATGTGCTTCCAAAGTTAACAGTCTAGTATTTCTCAGTTCAACCCACTCTTTCAACCATGTCAAACCGGCAGCTTGGTAATATAATTCCCAATCCGAAACCTCCTCTGATTCTTGCATCCTGCAACATTTTCAAATTGATTCTTGCTTTTTTTCCCTTGCCAGATAAATTTCAAAACAATTTTATTCAATTCCACAAAAAACTTTTTCTCTAATTTTATCGGTATCGTTTGGAAGAGATACAATAATATTGGTAAAATATTCATCTTAATCGTTGCTACTCTTCCCATCAAAGAAAGTTGCATGTACTTCCACTTCTCCAAGTCTGCCTTTATTTGCTGTATCAATTTACTATAGTTATCTTCCCTGATTGTTACACATCTTGCCATCAGTTGTATCCCTAAGTATTTAACCCTCTTAACAATCTGTATTTCTAACTTCTCTGTTAAATTTCTTCTTTGTTTCTCAGGGACATTTTTCACAATTATCTTTGTTTTATCTCTATTTATCTTTAATCCTGCTACTTACCCATATTCCTCTATTCTTCTCAACAGCCTTGGTCCCGTTTCATTGGGATCTTCCAAAATGAAAACTAAATCATCCGCAAATGCCTGCAATTTATATTCTTCTTCTTTTTTTATTTTCAAGCCTCCTATTCCCTTATTTTGTCTAATCTTTCTGTTCAAAACCTCTAGTGTTAGAACAAATAATAATGGTGAAAGAGGACACCCCTGTCTTGTACCCTTTTGAATGTTAATTTTGTCTGTCAGCTCTCCATTCAATATTATTCTTGCAGTTTGTTTAACATAAATTGTCTCAATCATTTTAGTAAATCTATCACCAAAACCCATCATTTTCAGTTGCTGTAACATAAATTGCCAATTTACATTATCAAACGCCTTTTGAGCATCTAAGAACATCAAAGCCATCTGTTTCTCCGGGTGTACCTCATAATATTCCAAGGTATTCAGTATCGTCCTCATATTATCCCTAATCTGTCTCTTTGGTAAAAAAAAAACACCATTCTGATCGGTGTGTATAAACTCAGTCAATAGTCTTTTCAGTCTTTCCGCCATTATTGACACATAAATTTTGTAATCCACATTTAGTAGTGATATAAATCTATAATTCTTTACCTGTTGTAAGTCTGCTTCTTCTTTTGGAATAAGAGTAATAATTGTTTCCAACCATGAATTTGGTATCTTTGCATCCTGTAGAAGTTCATTA
>JANHJO010008948.1:23366-37596 GCA_032468235.1 Pseudoxyrhopus heterurus | reverse complement strand
CTCTCCCTCTCCCGCTCCCTCGCCCTCTCCCTCCCTCCCTCCCTCCCTCTCTCCCTCCCTCTGTCTCAGACAGACAGACGTAGAATACTCTTCAGCCCTTTTCCTGAGAAACTTACAGTACATGTAAAATGAGCTCAAAATTTAAAATTGTCCTGATATCAATGAGACATCAGAATAAAACAATTAAAACAATTGTATTGGACACAGTTGAATGAAAAGGCTGAAAAATTAAATAAGATTCAATAAGCACTAGAAGGCCTACACTTAAGAATGCTTTTTTTTTAGTTGGTCTTACTTCAGATGTCAAGAATACCAAGAAAATCTCAAAAGATTCAGTCATAGATAGATTCAGAGAGTGAGCTGTACAGATAGATAGCCCTTGACTTACAACCATTTGTTTAGTGACCATTTGAAATTATTACAGCACTGAAAAGGGTGACTTGTGACTGTTTTTCATAACGTCCATTATAGTGTCCCCAGGTCACATGATCAAAATTCGGATGCTTAGCAACAGGCATGTATTTAGGACAGTTGCATTGTCCCAGGGTCATGTGATCACCATTTATAATCTTCCCAGCCAGCTTCCGACAAGCAAAGTCAATGGACTAAGTCAGATCGCTTAAGAACCACATGATTCATGCAACAACTGCAGTGATTCATTGAACAACTAGCAAAAATGCCATCAAATGGGGTGCAATTCACTTAAAAACTGTTTTGCTTAACAGTGAAAATTTTGGGCTGAATTGTGGTCATAAGTTGTATAGGATTTTAAACATTAAGACTAGCATTCTGGATTATGTTCAGATGAATTAAAAGCCCATGAAGCCCCAGAAGTACTTACTAGGTAGATCTTCAGCTCTGGTTGATAGTTTGTTTACAGTATTTTGAAACTTCATTTTGGCACAATTTTCAATGACAAACTTTTTCTTATTAAATACAGATAATCCAAACGAATGCCACTGTTCGTAGGTAGATTACCTCTAGCTGTCATAATATCTCTAGGTCACAAAGGCTACTTGAGGCTGTTTTTCAAATTCATGAATGTTTCCAGTTATCAATTCAATACTTCTATGCTCTCGTCTGATTGAAAAATCAAGGAGACATAGACATTAAAAATCAAGGAGACATGTAATGCTATTGGGTTTCAAAAGTTTCTAAAACATCATTCTCCATTAGTATTTCTTCAAATTGCACTCAAATACTTGCACTTGTTGCCCACAGAGCCTCCAGTAAATGAGTAGTTTTTAATAAGCATAAACATTTATCTGACCTTATCCTTATTAATAAGGATTGGCCACCGGAACCATACATTTAGATTTTGGGCAAAGAAAGATGCTGTAATAAATTTTGTTCCTTGTCTACTACTGAAAATTTCCTTGAAATATTGTAGGCATTATTGCAATATAATGTCCTTTTATTTTTCTATTTCCTCTTGCACAAACACCCATTTATTTTTCTATTAATCATGATTCCATTGTGTAATTGTATTTTTCTATAGGCAGCAGGAGTCCGAAAACTTCTAGTTGGCAGCATAATGTATAACTTACAAGTTTTATAATCAATAGCTTATCAGAAATTCACAGTGTCACTTATCATGCTCACTACTATGTTCCTTTATTCTCTGAAGAACATGATAGGAAGCATCACAACTTTCTTTGCAATTGGATAATAGCATGTTGCTAAAGCTGTATTGGATGGCAGCACTGCACAATTATGTGAACAATCCCCCTTTCCATTTCAAGCAATATAGGGAACTTGAAGTTGGACTTTGGTAATGGAATGCTACAATAAATCAATGTCCACTCCCCCCCCCCTTTTTTTTTTCTTGAAGTGAGTAGTGAGCATTTATCAAGGTTGTTCCCTTTTGCCATTTCATGTTTATGAAAGGTTAGCTGTATCGAGGCAGGGAGATAGAAGCAAGCAGCTTGGGCCTTGCTAGCAAAAAGGCCATGCATGCACAAAGGAGCATACTAAACATCAACAGATGCTTGTGCAGAGTAATTTATCTTATTTTACACAAATCTTTTTAGGCATTCCTGGACCTTCCAAGTACAGTGGATGAAATTGATGCTCTGCTGAATGAGGAGAAAACAAGAGCTTCATGTTTCACAGGCCTCAATGCTTCAGTATGTTTTCCCGGTATTACATAATAGTATATTATGTGCATTATGTAGAAATTAATAATCACTGTCTTCAGCAGCAGCAGCAGCAGCAGCTAAGTAGCAGAAATAATGTAAATGCCATTATAATTTTAAATAATTTGTTCAAGGTAAAATATATTCTGTGCTGCTGTTCTTTTAAAAATGAAGAATTAAAAACAGGATAGGAAATTAGGAAAAAAGAGCTCAATTTACTAGATACCAGTTTTACTTTAAATGAAGTTACCTCTTTCCAGTACCTTCCCCCAATCATATTTGAATAATACCTTTCTACAATTGAAGAAAACCAACAGTTCTCGGTTATAATATACTGTAGAGAACTAAAGAAATGAGGAGCAGAAATTAGCTTTTGAACCGTATATTTCTTTTAACTCAAAAAGTTATTGCTGCCATCATGTTGTGTTTGATCAGATCTTGTTTAGAACATACAAGTCAATGTTAGGTGTAGCTATACCCTCATAAGCCACGGCCTTGGATTCTTCTTGCTTGAGATAATAATACGCAAGCAAGCTACCAAGTTTAATATCTAGACACAATCTAGATGTGTGAGGAAATAATCAGTATTTTTACTTCAGATATGGATAGCTAACATTCTGCCTTGTCCATTCAAACGATAATGCCTTTTAACCAACGCAGCCTTTTCTTCCCAGGTTGTTGAAGAGTATAATAAAAGAGTTAAAGAAATAGCACAGATGACAGCAGAACTGGAGGAAAAGAAAAAGGAACTGGACAGCTATAGACGAAATATTTCACAGGTATTACTGTTGTTACTTTCACTATTCTTTTTGTCCTGAAATAAATATCCATTAAGGAATTACATTGTAAGATGCAGCATAAATGATTATTGGCCAGAAAATTGTTATTTGTTTTGTGCCTCCCAGAATTGCTTTTAGTGAGACAGCTGGCTATATAAATTGAATTAACAAACAAATAAATACAAAAACATACAGGAAAAAATTGTTTGTAACTTGCCCAGAGAGTAACTGGGTGGCCATATTTTTTTCTTTGAACGAGAGAGAGTCAGAGGCAGAGACAACTGAACAGCAAACTTGAGCAGTATGGCCTTGTGTACATCAATACATCTAAAGAGAGATGGGATGGGGGTTTCACCTCCTAATGGCCACTTATAAATAAGTTAGCCTGATGATGGTATCCATTGATGCCCATGAAGATTACCAAAGTGCAGAATCAACATGGTGCAAGGCAGCACAGCCTATATTTACTTTCCATGGAGCAATGTTGATGCATGGATTAGTTTGAAATAAGCAATTCAGACCTGGATACATCTGTAGTTTCTGACCACTGTGCAAGTAGGTAAGTAATTAAGACCACTATTAATTAGTAATATATTGAATACTTTATTCCAGCATATTCTGTACTACTGGTGATGGAATCTTTATCATCACTTCTGTTACGATCAGTCTTTTTTTTTCTTTTTTTAGGTTAAGGAAAGGTGGCTGAACCCTTTGAAAAAGATGATTGACCAAATAAATGAAAAGTTCAGCAGCCTTTTTAGCTCTATGCAATGTGCAGGGGAGATAGATCTTTATGCAAAAAATGAGGTATGATTATAAAAGTGATGCATTCCTTTATAAAGGGGAAAACACCTTCCACATGCATACATTATGGCTTTTCAATTAAACAGTGGGCAGTAGGGTGCCTATTTTTACAGTTTTGTATACTGTCATTTAAGGGGAAAAACTATCCAAGGCAATAGCTTGTTTCCTTGGGGATATATATCCTTAAAAAAATATATATATCATATTCCTAGTTAAATTCTGGCAGTCCACATATAAGATCTGTGAATAATGTGGACAAAATGCAACTTTAATAGTGGTTTCAACTGCAACACTGAATACTCACTTTACATTAAAAACTAACAGAGCTCTACCTAGTAGCACATCAATTTGGGGACAGATGTTTTGGACTATATTTTCCACAATCCTTTGCTACTGGCCATATTGGCAGAATTGATGCAAATTGGATTCTAAAATGTCTATTGGGCATCAGTGAGCTGCTTTTGCCATAAGTAAAAGTAATGGCACATAGAGCATGCTGAAAGGAATAGGGTAATCCAAATAGAGTCTAGCTCACTTTGTCTAATTGAGTTCTGTTGAGCAAAATAAATAGATGCAGCTACAATATATACGATTGTGGCATGGATGGATCAGGAATTCTGGGAGTTGAAGTCCAACAGGTCATAAAGTTGCCATAGTTGCCTACCCCTGCAATAGAAGACGATTGCAAATTTCACTGGGTGACTGAATCTACTTAGCCTCTGTCACCAAATTGTTATGTTACTGAGGTTGCGATAAATTAGGGAATTGTTCATATAAGTCACCCTGAGTTGAAAGAGAAATGTTAGCATAAAAATACAATGAATAAATAATCAGGTGTAAGTCAGATGCTGCACATTAGTATGCTTATCAAGTCAAAACTTGTGTTCCACCAAGAATGTTTCTTAGCCCCAGTTCCAGCAATAAGAAGCTCTTCGGAGAATCCATAAGTACTCATAGAAATACTTTGAATATACATGTGCTACTTGCTATCATCTATCTGTCGTAGCAAATTTTCTGATTACTTGAGAATAAAAAGTAGTGCAGATTGTGGTATCGATCAAAGTCTGGAGACTCCAAAAGCTTTCTTAGCAGTAGTGCCTGATTCTTTAGAATCTCTGGGCACATTCTTCTTGGCCTTAAGTAGCCATTATCTGCATGGCACATAGCTTTAGTATCATCCATTGGGTTGGCCTAACAGTCCTTTGCACCTCATTGGATTGGTTGGCTGAAGCACTGCAAGGACCAAAGAAATACAAAACTAAGGGGCTCCTGCTGAATGTCTTTAAAATCTGTCTTTAAAAAGAAAAACAATCTAAGTTTATCTCTCTGTTACATCCATCATCTCAATTCCTTCTCACTTAGGTATTATAATGTAGCAATAACACATCACTTTCCCCAAGATACCAGGACCATCACTACTTAAGCCACCTTTTCCCACCTATTACTCATTCCGGACTTTCCTGTAGGTACTGCTCTCTTTTAGAATTAATGCATCTTAAAATGCCATTATGCCTCTTGTGATCCATATAACTAGCAGTGATGCCTGCTGAGCCAATTCTACTTCGGAACAGGGTTGCAATCCTTGATTCCTACAAAATGCTTGTGTCTGACCTAAAGACCAGGACATCACTCTGTATGTAAGATTTTCCACAATTCCTCCTCGCCTTTGTACCCTCTGCATTTCTACTGGTCTTGCAGAACATTCACCTATTTACCAATAGGGCAGATTTTGTACTTTACAGGAAAAGGAAATTCTTATCACCAAATCTCTATTCCCTGTATCTCATTGTGTGGTTCCTTTGTTCTAGTTTCACAGCAGAATCACACTGTTCGTACAACTAATCTCTTTTGCCATGTTCAGTGACAGACAGCCAAAGTTCTGTCATCTTGACTTAATTTTCTGTTTTCTTCTCACCTAGAAGTATTGAAAATTAGTCCTGTTGTCTGTAAAAGTTTACCTTGTGGTCATTTACTCCAGCCATTGCTTCAGGCAGAATTTGCTAGTGTTTTCATAGCTGACACAAAATGTTTTCTCAAGCGTTTTTCTAATCTCAACCAATTTTAACCTCCTTTGCCACCACTGTAAAACCATTCTTTAATTCTCACAACTCTGTCACATATTTCTTGGAAACAATGCCATAGTATACAGTATTTTTATCATCAGAAACCCAACATGGGGTTGCTGTTGCTGGGATCTCTGAACTTTTCATGCTCAACACTGTAGCTGAATAATTCAGATGTCTTTTATGATGCTGAATTTTTTTCTGACATAATCTTCTCTCTCTCCCTATGACCAGCTCTACTATTGGAAATAATTTTACAATCTTTAGATGTCCAATGTAACTGGTGTACTGGGGTATGCATTACATGGCCCAATTCTTTTTATTAGAGTCCATCTTTGTCGACTCTTAGGATGGATATAAATGGAAGAGGTCTCATCATGGTCATTTGTCAATTGAATAGTCAAAACAACCTTCCTATCTTATCAGTTGTTGAAGGAATTTTTCTTTGTAGACATCAGAAATCATTCAAATTGTGATGTGCTTCTGATACAATTGTGGTCTGTAGTGATGGTATCAATCTACCAACTTCATTAGTACTAGTGTCCATATACCTAAGTTGTTTCCTATGGCCATGTAGAGAGATATGGAGGTAGCCTTGAACAAGGAATGTAAGAGTGATTTAACACCTGCTCAGCCCTGAGAAAGAGGTGAGAAAGAAACTTGAGATAACTTCACTTTATCTTTTTTTATAAGACAAACAAGACAAAACTTTGGTGAAGCTCTTAAGCTTTTGTTTCTGGTTTGTAGAGTTTCAGTAGTTCTTGTGTCTGTTTTTTTGACCTGGTCAACACATAGGAGTGGGGAGCTTATTGGTCATAAGAGCAGTATTAAACTAATTGTGTTACTTGCCCCCCAGTAATTAAAAACTTCCTATCCACCCATACATATCCTAAAAATGTACAGGCTGCTGGGTCTTCAAGTAGTAAACCATGCATTCATGAAACTGTCCTCCTTCCCCTCTCAAATACTTTGTGAGTATCTACCCCTGCCAACAAAAGTGTGTATAGTCAAGGCTATAGTTTTCCCAGGTGCAATGTATGTGTCGAGTCTGTTCCCAAAGTGAAAGCTGACATGCATTGCTGATTTACATTTAGAGGTCTCCGTGTCTAGCTGAAGCTGACATGAATTGATGATTTAGGCTACAGCGAGTTGGCTGTGGCAAGTTTTCATAACCCTGGCAAGAACAACGTTCCATTCATTCATAGTTAGGTTCCTGTCTTCAATTTATAGTTCACCTCAACTATAAAAGAGGGTTATGCACAAACAAATAATCCATATGTATGTATACACAGATGATTATTCAGAAAACCACAGTTAGAAATAAGCAGTCTGTTCTTCTAAAGAAAAATAACCCATTTTGACATAATTTTCATTTATTTTGCTGGAGGGACTGTTAGGAAGTTTACAAACCATCTGAGTGACATAAGACTTGCTTGAGAATACCCAGTGAGATATCTGACTTTGATAATAAGCAAGGTGAATTATTTTTCCATGCTGGATTTTCCTTCAGCAGGTGAAGAAAACACTAGCAACAGTGCCTTCACGTCTTCCCCTGTTCTGTTGCCCCAGCAACAACTTAAGGCACCAACTTAAGAGAAAAATAAAGGGAGTATTCTGAAAATTATGCAAAATAGTTAGGGAAATATTTTTATTGTTCAGAAGGAGTGTAAAGATTACTTTGAGGAAGCATTTGAACAATATGCAAAATATGTGTGTATTTTATTTGTTGCTAATACAGGTAGTCCTTGATTTACGACCACAGTTGAGTCCAAAATTGTTGCTAAGAGAGAAATTTGTTAAGTGAGTTTTGCCCCATTTTACGACAACACAGTTGTTAAGTGAATCACCACAGTTGTTACATTACTAACACCGTTGTTAAGTGAATCTGGCTTTCCCATTGACTTTGCTTACCAGAAGGTCACAAAAGGTGATCACATGATCCCGGGACACTGCAACCATCATAAATATGAACCAGTTGTCAAGCATCTGAATGTAAATCACATGACCCCGGGGATGGTGCAACAGTCATAAGTGTGAAAAATGGTTGTAAGACACTTTTCTCAGTGCAATTTGTAACTTCGAATGGTCACTAACTGAACTGTTGTATGTCGAGGTCTCCCTGTACTGCATTGTTTCTTAATTGTGTTTGTATTCTTTTTGTCCCTCCATAGGTAGCTTCAACGTGGATCTCCAGCCATTCCATTCTATTGCTAGAAGCCCTGCTCAGTAACGGATGTAAAGGGCAAACTGGCTTCAACACCCAGTTCCCTAATCTTGTTCTTCATTCACACTCACATTAGTGAAATCTTCCTGCAGGATTGACACTTAAACAAAGCATAGAGATTAGGGAGTGGCATGGGGAAAGATGACAACGTTGTCTATGGTTTAGTGTTGCTTATACATTTCAGTACCCTGCCCACGTTGAATGCCTGAACTGGAATTTAGGGGAAGCTCAACTATGGTTTAATTGGGATATCAGAACTGACAAACCACAATTTGCCACCAGACTTTGGAATCATGTCTGACGGGTCTGAACAGTGAACCATAGTTACGTTTCTTTCTGAGCCGCAGCGGCACAGTCATCGGGTAGCTCAGTCATCAGGAATTAAAGTGAGAGCAAAGTAGAGACTGATATCAAGATGTGTGGCTTTTGCTTGCCATATGCTTGGAAGCTCAGGGCTTGATCAAACCTTGCCTTCATGTGACATTTTCTCTTTTCAATTGATTAAGTCAGGGAATGTATATATTTGAAGATAATCTGAACACAGGCATTTGTGTTTTGACAGGAGGAATATGACACGTACGGGATCCGGATTAAGGTCAAATTCCGTAGCAACACGCAACTTCATGAGTTGACTCCCTACCATCAGAGCGGAGGGGAGAGAAGCGTTTCCACAATGTTATATTTAATGGCTTTGCAAGAACTCAACAGATGCCCTTTCAGAGTTGTTGATGAAATAAATCAGGTATATATGCAGGCACTGGAAACAAAAGCTTCCTTCACTGTATTCGGTAGCAGAGAAAAATATTGCTGTTTATTTCTTTTACAGGGAATGGATCCAGTTAATGAAAGGAGAGTCTTTGATGTGGTGGTAGAAACTGCCTGCAAAAAGAGCACTTCACAATACTTCTTTATTACGCCAAAGGTGTGTGGCTGAAAACTCTGCATCTTATATAGATTTTATACAGACAAACCCATCTATACCCTATCTTTTTCCATTTTGCACGAATCAAATCATAAATATGTTTTATTCTATTCCCAGCTGCTTAAATAGTGTGTAAATTCATACTCATCCTTAACCTTATTTTTAATGTTTAATCTTTCCTTTATATAGGGTTTTTTGTTCGTGTTTTTTGCAATTTTGAAGCTGGAACTGGACGAATTTAATTTGGAGAAGTGTTTATATTGATTATTATTATCTGTTCATAAAAATATGAAGTCACAGCTGCCAGTTCTTTACTGGTGTTGGCCTTCATACTCATTGAGTTCTTCCCAAGAACCTAGGATCTCATAATGGATCGGTATAATGTGTGTGGATCTAAGCAGTGCGGCCTTTTGCAATTGACAGATGGAAATTTCGTCAATGTGCAGATTTTCTAAGTGACTAATTATTACTTTTATTTTATCCCACCTAATAATACTATGTATTGGTCTAATGAAATGAAAGTGTGTGACTGGGTTTTAACTTTTGTATCTTTTTATATTTTTTATGTGATTTTAATTATTGTAAACCACCCTGAGTCCCTCGGGAGAGGGTGGTATAGAAATACTATTAAAATAAAATAAATAAAATAAACTGTAACTGAACACTGTTTCTGCCAATGCTCCAGCCTGAATAGACCAGGATTCTATCTCACGGTTCCAGAGCGGTTGTGCTTCTGCGTTGGCCAGGTTCGGAGTGTGGACCATTGAGAACAAGAGGCGTTAATCCAGAATAAACTGGCCAAGGATAGCCTGAGAACGGAATGGGAAACTACATCAAGAGGTACCAAACATCAAAGCCATTCCCAAAACACGGAACACAAATAGTATTGGACACTTATGAGACTGGTCAAGGAGGGGTAAAGGCCAGGGAAAAAAGGAAATTGTAACGTTTTCACCAGAATACTCAGGTCCTGGTGTTTTCTCTGTAGACACTTGACTTTAGTAAAAGAACCTTTCACTTTAAAGAAATCGGGAGTCGAGGGTTTTTCTTTCTCAAGTGTCTTAAGTCGGGACAGACCTGACACCACTACCTACGCAGCAGCTGCCCTGCGCCCTGAGCTCTCTCCCGTCAGCTCTGCAACATTGGCTGCATAGGTTTGGCTTGAGACACAGTTGGGGGTGGTACTTTGCAGAAGATGTGTGTTACTGTATGAAATGAAGCAGCCTAAAGCAGATAGAAAATGGTACTTTCCTCCACTAGGACTCACAAGGAGTAGTGGTTGGTGGTGCAGTTAGCAGTGGGGAAACAATGTTAACGAGTGCTGAGCAGCGAGTAGTAGCCTGTAAATCCTCTTGTTGCCTACAGAATTGTATTTGTTGTGTTCGCTCTCATGTTTTGGATCCCACTGACTTAATGAACCCACGACCACATGGTGGCAACAGTGGGATATCTACAAAAAAGGTGGGTTATCCAATTCAAGACAGCAACGTACAAGTTATATGAATCACTCCATGGAAAATTCAACAAGGTTGGGTGAAAAAAACATGGTGCAAAAGGAAATCTGGCCATTGCAAAGCTCGGACGTTGCACAAATTGGCCAACGTGCTACTGCAAAAACCAGACCTTGTACCAGTACCTACATCAGGAGTGGAAAATTAAATTTCCCAAGGGGCTACATGAGAAACTGGGACTGTTGTGGGGATCACTGTCTCTCCTCTCTACCATGGGCTGGACAAGGATAGCTAAAAGGGACAGCTGTGATCCACGGGAAGGTCTGGAACACACTAAACCAACATGGAAAAAGGAGAAAAGGCAGAAAGGACAGATTCTACCTTAGAGGAAACTATTTTGATACGGACAGGAATTTTTTCGGCTATTTGATCCTTTGACTAGTCAACACTCCCACGAAGCCAGTTCCGTGTACCAACACTAGAGATGTTAAACCAACAACAAGAAGAAAGTCTTCAATTAATTGAAAGATTAAGAGCTGCAAACTTGAAGGGAGGCAGAAAGGAAAAATGGGACTTCCAGAATATCCTATTAGGGTTCCAATACCTCGCAAACTTACAAATCTCTAGGAGTGATCTGAAAAGGTTAACATGTACATGACAATGGCCAGAGTAGAGGCCTCTCCTTCCACCAATCAAGGTTTGTCCTGTACCTCGACTCAGCAATTGCCAAGATTTGTTTTGTTCCCTGCCACGGTTCAACGAAAATGAGGGACCATCTATTGTCCACTAGGAAACCAACTAAGGAAACCAAAATCAAAACATTTGCCTAAAGACACAGGGCACTAAGACGAATGAGCAATGTTCAGCGAAGGCTGCAATCAACTGGATACCACTAGAAGATCTGAGAAAAAGGGAAGGCCAAAGAACATCCGGTGCCGAACATTTCAGGAAGATCTGAAAAAATATCAATGAAAAGGATGTGGAGGCTGTACCTACAGACTAAGAATTGGTGCATGCTTCTAGCCCAATGTGCTTGGTACAGGATGTGAAGAAATGAACCCATGCAGCAGCAAATCCAAATGTGAACCATTCACTGCCCATGCCTCCCCCTCCAGTACAGCTCCAGCTTCTGATGTCCTAGAGACATCCTTTCCAGGAGTATATATAGAGTTTTTAGACTTGGTGGCTCTTGAAGTGGTCTTCAGGAGAATATATGGTGGCTCTAGAGACAAGAAGCAAATGGTGTGTGAATGTGTATTTTAACTCTTGTTTTTATGTAACATTTTTAATGTTTTTATTCTGTACACCGCCCTGAGTCCCTCAGGAGAGGGCGGTATATAAATTTGTATAAAAATAAAATAAATAAGAGTTCTTCAGAAGAGATATGGTGGCTCTAGAGCAGGGGGCCTCAAACTATGGCCCACCGAAGCCATTAATCTGGCCCGTGCAGGACCGTGAGGCTGCCCCGCCCACATTGCCCCACCTACTCACTGGCACCCACCTGCCTTCTGGAGGCCGAGGAGGGCAAAAACGGGAAGTACAGAAGCCTCAGACGGCAGAGTGGTATTGGAGGCCAAAAATGGGATGTGCGGAGGCCTCAGGAGGCCAAAAAATGGGCCTGTTTTTGGCCTGCCTGGCCTCCAGAGAGGGAGGGAGGGAAAGACGCAGATACACATGTTCCTTACACACCCCAAGGCAATCACATCCCTTCACTAAACTGCTTCCCACCCCCAGGAGCGTAACGAATTAAAGTTTAATTTGTATTGTTTAATGGACTGCTAAATTGGCCATGCCCACCCAGTCACATGACCACCTAGCCATGCCAATCAGCCGGTCTGGCCCCCCAATAGTCTGAGTGACCATGAATTGGCCCCCTGTTTAAAAAGTTTGGGGACCCCTGATCTACACCATAGTAACCTAAGTAAACAGCTTTCCAGGTATTTAAAGGAGAATGCACCATATCTTTCCTTATTGGGACTTTACCCCCCTATTATCCAGCCAAATCTGCATCCTTGTAATTTAAGCTGATTCCTGTCTTGTGGAATAACAGTCATTCATGTCCTCCACCCATTGCTTCAAGAGAAAAAAAAACAGTGGGGAATATGTAGGGGTGATGGGAGAGGTAGACGTCCTAGGAAAAAGAACAGAGAGTCTGAATAATCAGACTTGGTTTGAGGCACACCCATCAAGACAAGCAATTTTTACTCCATAAGATAAAATGCACTAAAATGTAATCTTTAATGATTAGTAAAATGCTGTACTGATATTTTACAACATTAAAAATAATATTAGTCAAGTTGGTGCATAAGAACATATTTTTACTGTGCCACTATCTTTATCAGGACCATTCATTCATTGCATGTGTTGTGGTTCAGCAATGTGCTGCGGAGCCAAGTAGTGACTCTGAGTCTGAGGAAGAACTTATCTCGGAGCCCAGAGAGGAATCTCTGGTTGGGAGCGTGTCAGCAGAGGAGGGGCCATCTGTGACTCAGCCAGAGCAGGTGCAGCCTGACTCTAATGAGGAGGGGGTTCCACCCCTGGCCGACTTTCGGGTCAGGAGGTTAATGAGACAAAGAAAATGCAGGGAGTGACACTGGAAAGGAAAGGGCAGAGCTGCAGCTGACCCTTAATGGGACCACACCCTAAAGGGTATAAAGGTGTGTGGTTGAGATTAATTCCCTGCTGGAAACAACATTCGCATTTCAGTCCTTGTGTATCCTGATTTTCTGCTCTTGTTTTCAACCTTGGGATGTTCCAGCAATCTTATCAGTTGGTACGCAGCCAACTGACAGTAAGATTCTATTTTGCCTCAGCTATTTTCTGTTTTAAAAGGACTAAATACTTTCTGTTTATTCATTGCTACTTTCGTTTGTAAAATAAAACTTGCCTTTTTCTTTAAATGGACTTGAGCCTGGGTTTCTGAGGTGGGAGACAGAACAGCTCCAGTGATGGAGCACCCACAACTTCTGAATGCAAGTCGTAATCTGGAAGGTGAGTAGCCAGATAACAATTCCATTTAATGGGAGTCCTATACAACAGATGATTAATGTGGCCAACAGTATGATACTTTCAGAATTGATGGTCATGTTTTGGTAGTCATAGGAATCATGGGTAGTGTTATACTCAGGATATTCTTTTGTATCATTGGTGTTCTCCAGACTGAAATCCATCAAGAGACTTTTGTAAGGCTCTAAAACATTCTTCTTTTAAAATGTAAATTCCTATTTGAAGAAAACCTAATCAAGGAAAGAACCCACCTAGAACTAAGGAGGATTTTCCCGACAGCGAGAACAATTAATCAGTGGAACAACTTGCCTCAGGAAGTTGTGGGTGCTTCATCATTGGATGCTTTCAAAAAGAAACTGGATAACCATTTGTCTGAATTGGTATAGGGCCTCCTATTTAAGCAGTGGGTTGGACTAAAAGACCTTCAAGGTCCCTTCCAATTCTATTGCTCTGTGATATGAAAAATCAGGTGCAGAAATTAGTAGTTAAATGGATGAGTACTACTGCATTTTCTTATCTCTGAGATCATCCAAATGTCTTACATATTTAAAAATATTGGTCCAAGGTCTTCAATATTGGTGAGATTGCTATGTGAGGTTGTTGATGGCTAGAGCATCTCATGGTGACCAAAGCAGAACATGTTTCAGAGAGGGGAAAAAATGGTTTTTAAGTCCTGTTCAGGTTAATTGTACTTCAGTAGAAGAATAAAAGTAGATTCCAACCATATTAGGCTTTGCTTACAATGTCCACCCAGCCATGCCCACCCAGTCACATGACCAACTAGCTATACCCACCCAGCAGGTCTGCCCCCCCCCACAGTCTGAGGGATCATGAATCGGCCCCCGG
>JANHJO010008948.1:5238-18768 GCA_032468235.1 Pseudoxyrhopus heterurus | reverse complement strand
GGAGGTTTTAAAGGAAGTTGGGGGGGGGGGGAGCGGGTAAATGCCTTCAACTTTCAGAATGAAAGGAAGGTCTCTTTCCCATCTGAAAATATTTGGGACTGCACTTCTCTATAGCAAGTGTCTGTTGGCTGCCAGGAATGTTAGACCAATTACATCAATGGTGGCCACTTCTGGAAATCTGAGCCAGGAAAGAAAAAAAAGGAAGGAAACACTGGTCCTGTGGAAATAGTAATATCACCAAGGGTTGCTAAATTGCAGATAAGATAGAAACTGGATTCCATCAACACTTTGAACTCCTGGAAAGACGCTTATCTTTCTGCGTGATAAATATTGACTGATTTACTTGTTTACAACTTCAGAGAAGGAATGGGGTTCCAGGCTGTTTGGATGGAGAGAGTTACAAATAGGATTGCAGGTAACAGAGGTTCAGCAATAGTCTGTAAAATAACCTAATTAGTCTTTATAATGTTGGGCAACATTTTGCCATCAAGGTGTCGTTGAAGTATAATTTCCATATTCCTTTACCATTCAGCATATTGACTAGAATTGCAGGGAGTTGAACTTCAAGACCATCCCAGACAGTACGAAAAAATTGTATGACCCAAGCTGTGATGGTCTATACCAAGGCTGTCAAACTCACGGCCTGTGGGCTGGATGCATCATGCGCTGGCATGCCTATGCCCAGTTTAGTGAAGGGGAAAAAGTCACGATAGGTCACATGATGCCACTGTGACAACGTGAGTTTGACACCCCTGGTCTATAGTATGTGGTGCTTACAGTCGTTCCCAACTTCATATACCACAGTAATTCTCAGCTAACGGATCGAATATATTTGGAGGAGCTGAAATTAGGAAAGATTGCCCTAAAATGACATCCTCTTGTGCAATTGTTGTCTGTGTTTTCCTCGGCAAACTTTTGCATCCCTGTTTTTTGCCATTATAAACAGAAATTTATTCCAGCTGGATGCACTTATGACCCAAAAAATAAAAGAGTTCTTGTTGCAGTATTAACACACACACATTTCACATTATATGAGGAACATACATATGGATTAAATAAACTAGATTTTAGGCGTGGCACTTCGAATCATTCTTTGTACATTGTCTGAAGCTGGAGTGTTCAGGTTGAGAGGCCATAGGTATTTTTTAAAAAGATAAAGGCTATTTTAGAGTTATATGTGAGGTAGATTCATTTAATGAAATAGAGCTTATTTCTGAGTAAATAACCCCAGGGTTTCTATAAGGCTGAGAAGGATGCTGACCTCTGCATATTGTCTTGTTGACTTGCTTGGTGCTCAAGTGTTAAAATTCTTGCTTCTTTATTTAGGCTAGGATTATTTTTAATGTTAAGTTTATATGGCAATCTTCATGGACTTATTATTCTCTGACTTGCAAACTGTTTTGTGAGTAATGGAAGAAGGCTCAGGAACAAATAAAAAAACAAATCACTTGAATGGACAATCTGAGTTATGCTGGGAAAAGGCTTGATAAAAAATTGTGATGCTGTTGTGTAAAATATACCTTATAAAAATAAGACATTAAAGCAATATTTAAAATATTAAGCAAGAATGAATGTTTTGTATTGCTAGTACTGAAAATAGATTATATAAAGTAATGTAATAATAGATTTTTTAAAGTATTGGTTTAATATCCATTTTTTCCTTCAGGCTTAGTCCTGTTCTGGTAGGTAAACACTTAACTGAAGTTGAAAGCACTGTTGATAAGTTGTTATGTTATGGGCTGTTCCCAGCATTCTTTACCCTCTAGAATATGGCCAAACTAATCAGATTTTCCTGCAAGGAGTTAAAGATACTGAATATGAGAATAAATTAGATACCACAGAATATTAAGGTTTGAGTTAAATATTCTATCTGGGAATCAGCAATTTATCTTTGTTCACTATTTCAAAACCATGAAAAGAAGTCAAGGTCCAGATAGAAAGTTTTTCCACCTGCATTTCTAAAAGGTTCCTGGAAAACATTCCTAGAAAAAAATAACTTCATTGGATACATTAGATTTCACTAAATAATCTGTATCTACATAAGACCAAAAATTATTTTTTAGCATAAATAAGAGAATGGGTGCTGTTCGCCTAAAGTGAAATATACTTATTTCCCTTAATACAAACCCAAAATAAATGCCAAAATGCAGACAAAAAAGTTCCAGCCTAATAACATAGGATCACCCCAACTGTCTATCATGGCCATTTCTTTTCTCTCCCAAAGGTCATGTTGGTTGCTGGCTAGGAAACTAGGAGAGTTGAGCTAAAAGTTCTGGAAGGCACTACATTTGGAGCCTTGATTTGCAAAACATGATCAAAAGTAACAATCAAAGCACAGTATGTCACAATAGCTATTTACATATGGGAAATAAAGAATTATTGCTTGATTTGATTGTTTCTTCAATGTATACTTGCCTCTGTACCCATAGGAAATTCAAAGTGAGCAATGGTATGAAATAAAACAGCATAAGAAGATGACACAGGAGACAAAGTCTGCACCCTTTCCTAATGATTAGGTTATGATTGGGAGAGGACTGTTCTTAAATCTGGTGTTGAAATTCAAAGGTCATCTTTGGCAATTTCTGCCCTATTGAAGCAGCATCCTGTTGGTGCAAACTTGCATGAGAATCCCTGAAAAATAAACTCAGAAATTAAGACTAAAAAATAAATGAGTCATCTTGGCACACACTCCTTTTTCTGTGTGTCAGACAGAACAGCCAGCACATCAGAGAAGATGGGAAGGAACAAACCAACACTGTTTCACATTTAATACAATCAAAATGCGTGCTGAATTTTACAAATACAACTTAGAAGTGGGGGTTAGTTCTGGACTGGTTACTCTACCTAGAGGATTGAGTTGCCAGGTTGGGGTGGAAGGATTGGTGTCAAGGTATCGCCCTTGCACCTACCTTGACTTTGATAACAGATGCTGCTGCATCAATAAGATACTTTGACATGTAGCATGTGAGAAGATCTTGAAAGCTTATGCAAAGTCTTCAAAGTAAGACCTGTTCCTTGAGTTCTTGCATGCAATTACCAGAATCCCCATCCTATCAGAATGAAAACAAGGCTGCTGCCTTCCAGGCAATATTGTTTTCTAAGTGCAATTCAAAATACTGATTTTGAAAACCCCAGTATCATTCTGAGTTGAGAACTACTTAAAGGGCTCTTCCAACACCTTTATAGTCGAGATGGAGCAATTGGAGAAAGCCTTTATACTGGCACTTCCCAGATTCTGCAACAGATTTATCAAAAGCTTGTCTGCAAGTGCCAGGGACTAAGGGCAAGGACGAAGAATCGGGGGCCTTCCAGATGTTGATATCCAAACCCATAAATTTTTCTGGATGGTCAATTGTCAGGGATGGTGAGAACTGTACTCCAAACACTTAGAGCAGAAGTGTCCGACCTTGGTAACGTTAAGACTTGTGGACTTCATCAGAGTTAAAGTCTACTGGTCTTAAGTTGCCAAGATTGGACATCCCTGATCGAGACAGTCAATACTTTCTGGAACCTGTGTGGGTGTGCTTTTGTTCTGACATATTAAACCTGCCTTAAAACATCAAGATGTTTTAACTATAAGCTTGTCTGATTTTTATTTCTCTCCTGCTTCACCATTTTTTTTACCTTTTAAAAAAGTTATCCATCTTGCAGTTCTGCCATTTTAATTGCTTGTTTTACTTTTATCTGTCTAAATCAGCTTTGCGCAACATAATGGCCTCTCTATATATTGAATTTCAACTCCAAAGGCTTTAAGTGACTGGAAGATTAAGGAGTTGTCTTGCTGATCTGAAAGAATCAAAATGGGGAGAGCGATGCAACTACATTGTTAATAGATATTTCCTCTCATTGTTTCCTGTACTATCCAATTTTGAGCAATCAAACTCTGATACAAATCATCCCAAGCAACTTTTCCATTTTGTTTCATTTTATTTTTTTTAAGTATTTGGACATTTTTATATACATATGTACAAAAACACCTACTTTTTTCTTTTTCTTTTTCTTTTTTTTACAATTTCATATGATTTACAAAACAGGACAGCAAAATAACTTAGAAAGGATACGAATACTGTACAAAAATAAAATGGATTAAAGTTGTAAAGATTGGTATTTTACAGTGTTACAGATTTGTTAACCTGCAATAAAACAGCATTTGAAAAGTATGTCTGGTGCATACTGGGCTAAGTCCATCAACAAACAGGAGAGACCTGTATAGAAGTCATCAAAATTGTTCACAAAAGATGTTGTATAGCTATAGTTTAAAGCCATGGCTTCTCTAGGAAGGTCTTTCTGAATGGAGGAGAGGAGCTGCATTCACGTCAGCACTCTTTTGAGAATTTCCAGAGTGGCCTGGCAAAGAAGTTCACCAAGAACTTGATTTTTCCTTCTTGTCAACACCTGCTGTAGCCTCTTCTCAAATTCCGATTTGCTAAAAGATCGCAACCTTATTTCACTGTGCTGGCAAGTGAAATTCACTGCTTACTCTTACACCAAATCTGACAAACTTGTCCGATTTTATTTTGTTAGTGGTTAATAAACTTTGGGTAGTTTCTGATGTTACTTTTGGAAGACTCCTAAAAAGCATATTTTACATCCCGTTGCTTACCAGATTTATTTATTTGAAAGCAAGTTTCATTCATTTGAAGGAACACGGCTTTCAAGTAAGCATGCTGAGATTAAAACCCAAAGAAACATTCCCTGCTTCTGAGAGTAACCTCATGAAACTCCTGGATGCTTTAGCCGTACATCTCTTTTCTGGGGCACAGCCATGGGAGTTACATTTCCCACATAAAAACATTTTAACAACTATAGTGCAGCTGGGTGCAGTTGTCAGCAAACAGGGTTGAAGAAATCCTTGCTTCTGCTGCAAAGTGAAAAGAGTTTGCTGGGACAACGATCTGTACTATACATGCTTAATCCTGCTCAGTTGCCCTTCAAATTACCAACTGATTCAGCCTGAGGAAGAGATTTGTTTGGGAAGAAGAAAACACTGAATGGGTAAGAATTAAGCACCTTATTTTTCCTTTTGCCCCAACAACTGCAAATCGGGTGTCTTACATGACTTATGCAGCAGACAAATCATGCCCAAGATTCTCAACCCTGTTTGCTGTCGAATGCCAGACCAGCCCTTTAAGACCTCGTTATGCACACATTGTCTAAAACTAATATAGGAAGCAGGCCAGTGTCAATTGGTAGCCTAACTATTGGTATGCATGACAGCCCCAATTAAAAGTTATGGCAGTTGCTTCCCCTGCATCATAGCTGGAGAAACTCATGGCTGTTTGCAGAAAGTGGGTGATCTGACAGGTTTACTAGTTACTAAACCAGAAGGTTTATCATATCTCAATGCACATTAGTGGAGACATCCACAGTAGCATATAATGGGTTTACCTACATGTCAGTCAACCTACTTACTGCAAACTGGCGGCCACTCTGATACTAGAAATAACACACCAGGATCGTGCACACCTCATTGTGATGACCAGAATATCACAAAGGTGAATCCCAAATGTATTGGGGAGTCACTCTTATATAGCTGGAAGAGCCGTTAAGAAAATCAACCTAGTCATTGTTTTATACATCCTATGGTTGGATTTGTCCATAAGAATCCTTTTAGGAATGAGAGGAGCAGTTCCTATGATTTGTTGTTCAAATAATATATGCTGCCAAATTAGGTCACGGCAAACTATTCTGCAAATGGTTTGGCTGGTGTGAAGGCAAAGCCATCATTTCTATACCCTGACCTGAAGTCCACAAGGGAGCAACATGAATAGCACCATTTGGCCGTCTAGGACTTTCTAGCCCAAGGGACCAACTTAGAACCTTCAGGTGGACTAGAGGTGGCCGGGTGTTGTATGAGATCAAGTCCACAGCTGTCAGGAGACAGGCAAGGGCCCTTACCACCATTTCACCAAACCTAATTATTCTCATCTGCCTTTGTGACCTGATAAGGAGGGGGCCATTTAAGTGCCTGTGGCTTGCTTTGTACAAAAGGTGGAATAACAGCATTCAGCTTTTGGGATCTCTTTTGCTAAAACTGCACTTGTCCTACCCCAAAGCAACAGTAAAGATCTGGCAAACTGTTTAGTAGGACTCAGACTAGAGCTTAGGCTCCGGAGGATTGGTTTCATACAGAAAGGGAGGACGATTGGAATAGTACCACATTGCGAGCTGCTGACCAACCACATAGTCCTCACCCTTATTAAACAAGGCAGCATTAACAGTACTGATAAAAGCAGAATACTTTTTTTTTAACACTAGAGCAATAGAAAGAGCCAGGCTACCTATTTTTATAAGGAAGAACAAACATCCCTACAATTTATTTTGGACACCAGAAATTAATTTTGGTTTATCATAAAACAAACGTTTCAAGAAGTTGAAACGGAGGTAGAAAGTGTGCTTGGTTTCCTGACATGTCTTCACTGAAGAACACTCGTTCCTTTTTGCTTCTGAAATGCCATTAAGTTGTTCATTGCCCCAACACCTTTATTTAAAAGCTGTTCTTTTCGCATAGACAGGTTTTATAATGAGCCACACAGGTAAAAATGCTTGATGCACACTGAGTTCTAGTGCTGGAAGCCACAGACAATTGTAGAATACTCTACTCTCTGAGATGGTTTATTTTATTTTTCTAGGAAGCTAGCTTTCTATTGGATGAAACAAGAACAAGATACTGTCATAGCAGGTATACTTTACAAGATCGTATGTACAGATTCTTTACAAAGTTGGGCAAACCGATCCAGGTGTAATCCCTCTGGCTACCGTGTGATTTCCTCACCCACAAAGTTAGCCCTACGTAGGACAGTTGCACCACTCCTTCCATCAGGAGAAAGAAGAGTCAAAGACAAAGGGGGCAGGAGGGAAGTCTGTAAACATGTTTCTCCATCACCACGAGAGAGGGGGGAGGGAACGTCCATGGATTACAACCTTCGTCAGGTTCATGCTTTCGACATTAACAAAGATGACACAGCTTGGCTAGATGCAAGAGCTTTTCTCCAATGTGGATGGTGCCTCTGTTCCGAAGAGCAAACCGTAGCATTTGAAACAGGTGAAATATTGCCATTATCATTAACTGTATCAAGCCTGATACGGAGGATTGCGATTGCAAGGTATGTAGTGGTGAGGCTCTGTCGTGAGAAGTATTTCGACAGGCCTCCTGCATCTGAGTCTGAATTCCAACTTGCAGTTAGTTTGGTTGTTATTCCCCAGACTCTGTACAACAGCTGCAATTTATGAAAAAGAAGACTGTTAAAAAGTAGTTTAAAAAAATTAGTGTTAGTTGCGTTCATCCACATAGAGAATATTCTGTCGGAAAAAAATAAAACAAGGAAAAGGTTCTCTACCGACTCCAAGTGCGCATAGTTCCGTTAGCTGAGACAGAATTCTGGCCAGAGGTGAAGAAAATGCACCATTGAGAAAAAGAGAAAGAGTCGCAAGAGGGAAAAAAAACTTTTATAAAAGTGGTAGCTTATCAAGATGGTTGCTGCTGTTACGCATTCATTCCAACAAAACCCAGCAGAATAAAGCACTGGTAGTGGTATTCATATAGTACAGTACAGTATATGGTTGCTTTTCAGATGAAAGTCTAGGAACAGCTAAAGGAGAAAAAAATAGTCTCATACTTCTGCCACATTTCTTTGCATGATTTAGGTTGCATTGTTTCTTTTCTACATGGCAAAGAATAGCCTCTTGTGTGTGATGCCAGCTGATTTCTTGTTTTCCTTTTGGTTTCATAATTGGTTTCTGTGCATGTTTGTTTCCACTGGGAAAAAAAAAGAGCAGCTCAAAAAGGATAACTTGGTGAAAAGTACAGTTTCCTTCCACCAATCTGGTACTGTGAACAATGATTTTTTTTTTCTTAACAGTCTTGAACAGGGTGGACCACTGAGAGAGAAACGTGAAATTCCATCTATCATGTGCTACGATGTTTTTGTTTTGCTTTACTTGAAAAATACTTAAGTGAGTTGGAAAGCGATTTCACTAAACTGGATTTCTTTTTTTTTCTTTTTGTTTTAAAATACAAGCAGCATTACATTAGTCAACAAAACATCTCCATGACACAGCAATCACAAAGAGCTTGGAATCACTACTGTGGTGTCACAGGTCAAATCACCCAGTCACATATAATTATATACAGATGTATGTGTGTGTGTCTGTGTTCACACACGTGCACCCACACACCAGTGTTGATTCTTTAAACTATAAAAAGTTGCATTATTTCTGCTGATCCCCATACAGCCCCCCCTCTCCCCACGCCCACCCAACAGCCACTGGTTTAAGACTGTGGTTGGTGGCACAGCAGGGTGGACAGAACAAAAATGTTAATCTTTAAATTTCCAGCTACATGTGCTTTAAAAATGCAAGTCGAGGGAGGGAGGGTTTTTTTTACTGTACAGTGGTGGACATATTTGTGCTGATCCATTCTGCCGTTTTCACTGACGGCCATCTCCCCACCCTCACCCCTGGTTGTAGTCTTTCCTTCAAAAGGAGGCAGAGCTGGTCTTTTTAGATCGCTTGATCATGCTAGGGTGGAACTCAGTATGGCGACGGGCATGCTTGGTCAGATGGTCACTCCGCATGAACCGCTTCTCACAAAGTGGGCATCGAAACTGCTTCTCCCCAGTGTGGGTTCGGTAGTGCCTTGTTAGCTCATCAGAGCGAGAGAACTTTTTAAGGCACTCTGGCCATGTACAAGGAAAAGGTCGTTCGCCTGAAGGAAGAAAAAAAGGGAGAGGAGTGAGATGTGACTGATTCAAAACATACGGAAAGAGTTCAGCCCAGGAGGAATGTCACAGGAACGGTGGAAGAAAGAAGAAAGTGTCCCACAAATTACTACTCGGGGTCTGCACAAATACTCACAACTCAGTAAGTCTGTAGAGATTCTCAGTCATCCAGGTCATGGTTGTCCCAAAGGGCTTTTTCAGGAGGCAACTGGACTTCCTTGTTTTTTCTTTTGAAGATATTTCGCTTCTCATCCAATTTATCTGATAAACCTCCAAGTGCTTCAGTGACCCTCTAAAAGGATGCAAATGACCAGCTGTCTGCAAGAAATATAAATCCTTCCATTCCCCACTATCCTGTCTGATCTGAAGAAGCTTCTTGGATGAGAAGTGAAATGTCTTTAGAAGAAAAAACAAGAAAGTCCAGCTGCCTCCTGAAAAATCACCTTTGGGTCATAACTCAATACTACCAATAAAAACTCAGTTAAGACATCTGAATCCAACATACCCTGTACAGTACTCCAATCCTAATCCTACATCCCAAGCACAGTTATCTTCATGCAGAACAGTTGTCCACTCCATTGATCAGAGATTCTTAAGTATCATTATTAGAAGAATGAATTACACCACTGAGTAACTGCCTTTCCCATCCATATTTAGACCCTAACCTTTAGAGGATACAGAACACAATCTTTGGTGCACTTAGGGTTAACAGTGGTGAAGTGGCACATATATTTCTATTATTAAGCAGTACCAAAAATTAACCCTTTGAATACAGGTGCCATCTTTTAACCAGACCACACACAAAAAAAGAGGAAAGAGATCAACCAGACCAAAAAAAAGAGAAAAAATGCAGCAGCATTAAATTGGTAAAGGAAAAAAGCATGTTATCACAAACTATTTTAAACCATACTGTTTATGGTATTTCATTATTTTATTATCCATGGAGATGAAATCCTGAAGTGAGTGAATAGTGAGCTACAGAGTCTTCACAATACAATAGTTCTGAGCTGTAGAGTAGATTATGAGAAACGAAGGATTATTTTGAAATAGTTTTCTGTAAAACAACTTTTCCTTTCTAAGTTTTCCTTTTCCTATTTACTTGATTCTAAAGGCAATGTGTCCCTTTAAATTATTTTGAAGGCAGGCTGAAAGCTACAGAAAATACGGGAACAGTTCTTTGGATGAAGTATGACTAAAGAGTATATTGGGACTCTCCAGTGATGAGGTCTTCCTGACTTGAAATATTGCTGGAATGTCCATTAAAGAAAAGGGCTATCTGGTTTTGCATAAGATTTCAACTACTACCAAACAGCTATGTCTTCCATGCCTCTTGTGTAAGAAATATTTCACTAACAAATTGTAAGTTCCATTAAAATCAGGTCAGCTTGCAAACTCAAGAAATCTTCTTCAAAGACCAGCCAAATGATTCAGTTGGCAGCATGCTACAACTTTGCACACTGTTTCAGGAAATGCTGCTGAAGCCAAAGTACAGGCCTGTTTAACAAATAGGTGTGGACCATTTAGATTCCCCTAAAGGAAAGCTGACAAGAAAAATTAAATGTGAAGAATTGTGCATTGGTATGCAGCTGATGTAAGACATTACATGTAACTCTATGCAACACACCCCTGTGCTGAAGAAGCCTCATTCAACAGTGGATCTGTTGTTCAAAACTATACATGATAAGTGTTGCTTTCACAAGTAAACCTATTAGTAGACATCCTATAGGTGACTGACAGTAATTCTCCCACTGTGACACTGTTTGCATGGGGCATTGTGATAGCTTTCTGAAACCACAGATGCGGTTGCTAATGGCAAAATCCACCATGCATATCCTTCCACATCCTACTGGTTTTTATTATTTCAGGGCCCATCGAAACAGATATATATATATCTTTTCCCGAATCCCTGCCAAGATGAATGGTATTCGTTGTTAGAAGAGGAATGGAATGTTGGTCAGAACATTATTTATTGCAAAGCTTTCAGAGTATTTCATTCGAACATTTGCAAGTGGGTAGGAATCCAGGAAAGCAAACAAGGAGAGCTTAGTTTTCTATGAATCATCTTTACAAGTGCATGCCAATGTACTTCCCCTCTTCTTTTCCATGTGCAAAAGCAGCTTGTATGATGTGATTATTTTTGTATGTACATGACTGCTAAAATCCCTTGCTTGACAATCTTAATAAAGTGTAACTGTGAAGAACGTGTTTTTTTTCTTAAAAGGGCTTAAAGTCCAAAATAGAAGAAAAAATAATTTAGTCTCTCTTCTTGTTTAGCTGATTTGATTATTGAAATCAAACCCCTCCATCAATGTGTCAGACAATACTAAGGGTGAAGGTTTCCCTGTCCAGTTGTGTCCAGCTCTAGGGCTCAGTTGTCATCTCTGTTTTATTGGCCAAGGGAGCCAGCATTGTTGAAGACATTTGCCATGGTGGTGGGGCAACATGGCTCTACACCAAAGGTGCATGGATCACTGTTACCTTCCCACTGAAGTGGTACCTATTAATCTATTCGCATTTGCATGCTTTCGAACTGCTAGGTGAGCAGGAGCTGGGGCAGGAATGGGAGCTCACCCCGTTACACGGCTCTCAAACCCAGGCTGTCAGCTTTCCAGCTGACAAGCTCAGCATCTTTAACTGCTGAACCATTGTGCTCCCCACCCCAGAAAAGACTAATGTGACTAAAAATCCATTTTCAACATTCTCAAAGCATATATAACTAATCACATATGCTAAGAAAGTCATTTACCTTAAGCAAATAATCATAGGTTGTTGTTTTTTCAAAGAGATACTAATATCTATCTTAGGGATCTATAAAGATGACCTAACTTCCAAGATATTCATACACACTTGGCTTTCCCTGAAGTTTTTCAAATCAGGTGGTGAGGACAACATTTCAGTGGAAGTCCTAAAGAGAGCAGCAGGCAGGATGTACACAAAAAAGAATGCTGGACGGTCTGATCTGGTTCCCAGACAGGGTGTTGGTTTTTTTGTTGCAAGGCATACATGACCAACACAAATCAAATTATGTATGAATGTAGTTGTGATCTGAAACTAATGTTCAGACATATGTAGGACTTTCATAAAAAGGTTTACAGAGTTGTTGATTGTAAGGAAAGTACAGAACTGCCTACAGCTGTTTGTGCTTTGCCAAAATTCCCCGACTATAACTGCAAACAGACTGAACCCCAGCATATATAGGTGTTCTAATATAATTACAGGTTGTCCTCAATTATCAGCCATTCATTCACAGCAAACATTTGAATGGCCCTGGAAAAGGAGATTTATGACCGGTCCTTGAAGGTACAGCCATTACAGCATCCCCATAGTCACATTGTCACAATTTGAGCACTTGGCAACCAGGGTGCATTTTATGATGGTCTCAACTTCCCATGGTCACATAATCACTATTTGCAATCTTCACAGCTGGCTTCTGACAAGCAAAGTCAATGGAGAAGCTGGCAGGACATTGCAAGTCTTGGTCATGTGACATCACACTTAATAAATTGGTGATTTGCTTAAATAACTAGAGCAGAAATCATAACTCAACACGTTCACATCACATCTCACATTACAACTAGCAATGAAGTTGCTGGTCTCAACTATTGCACAGTCAGTAAGTGAGGACCACCAATAATGGAAAGGCAAATTTATTTAAAAGGAATCCTGCATATGGCTGCAGCTTTTGATAAACTCAGGGCTGTACAGGAGGCTTCATTTGAAGCTCCGAATGCCTGTAGCCGAGGATAACACTGGACCTATATGATTACTTCTACTCAAAATCTCTGGGCTAGAAGCTTCATTTTTCTTCAAAAAAAAGCCATAATACAAAAGTGGATTATTAGAAATCCAGGTATTGCACCAGTCATCAAGCTTGAATATAGTCTTTGATTGGCGAATGTTGCCAAGCCAACTACGTCAAGATATTGATGCTTTTACTCTTGAATGAAGTAGTAAACGGAGATACAGATACTAATTATTCAGTCTTGAGAATGACTCACTAATAGCCCAATAATGTTCTCATTTAAACCCACTGGGGGGGGGGAATAAAAGTTGTTTTATTAAGTGTGAGTATGAAACATAGAAAATAATATTGTACCATTTATTCATAAATTAACTTAGCCACATAGCCACTTTGCCACATGAGCTAATGAAGTAGGAGAGATAGAAAGATGCAAACTTATTATCTGTAAGTCTAAGGGAGTGAATTAGAGTGATCAGCTCCCAAACCTGAGCACTTTCTCCCAAAGGGTGTGTATCCTCAATAGCATAATAATGAAGTCTTCCAAAACAGCCAAGTGTCTCATAAAATGTCAAGCGGTTGAACCCTCTCTCCTCCCAGATCTAACCACAATAACATAATGAGATGAAAAACCATCAGGTTTGTTCTGGACTTGGGAAGCTAAACTTTTTTTAAAAAAGTGGGGGGAGGGAGAAGCAGAAAGAAGAATTGAATCCACAGCGTTGTTTGAGACAATGAAGGAGAGATGAGAATCCTGCTAGTTCAACTTGGATAAAACAGGAAAAAGGTCAGCCAAGTCTTGAACTCCCTATTCCAAAGCAAGAATGAAGCTGTAACTCCAAATTCTTCAGCAGATCTCTCCTTGAGGTTTCATGTGTCACCAATGGGAATTATTACATTGGTTCTGTTATCAACATTTCTGCAGCACTTCATCCATCTGCAGACTGTTTTTATTAGCTGCTGCAAGCAAACAGCATGATGATGCTTCATTTCAAACTAAGGTAAAGGTAAAGGTTCCCCTCGCACATCTGTGCTAGTCGTTCCCGACTCTAGGGGGCGGTGCTCATCTCC
>JANHJO010008947.1:0-12463 GCA_032468235.1 Pseudoxyrhopus heterurus | reverse complement strand
AATAAGAATAATAACCACTTCTGAAGGATAATAACAGCACTAGATTGAGATCAATTTATATGTACAGGAACAAAGGAGGGATCTTGACTATACACTGAAATTTCCTTTCCAATATTCTATTTCCCCCTCCTCTATAAAACAACCTTATTGGTAGTGTTTCTGAGCTTTATTCTTGCAAAACGACAGAAAATTGTGTTGTTGCAAACATTTTTTACACTCCTATCCCGAATGTTGTAGCATTGCTGCCTACTGTTGATTCCTAATCTGATAAATATTACTGAAGCTGGGATGAGCAGTCAGGGAAGCTACACATACATAAAGAACATTACTCTATAAAGGTTAAGTTACGCAGTTCTCAATTATCACATTACCAAATATGATGCCTAAACCACATACTCTAGTTTGAAATAATAGGTTAGGTATAGATTGTCATGCACAAAATCTGTTTATGTGTTTGATAGCAGTCAAAAATGATTTGGTAGCAAATAACTCACTGGAAAAGAGCCTAATGCTGGGAATGATTGAAGGCAGAAGAAGAATGGGACGATAGAGAATGAGGTGGCTGGATGGAGTCACTGAAGCAGTCGGTGTGAACTTAAATGAACTCTGGGGGATGGTATAGGACAGGAAGGTCTGAAGGAACATTGTCAATGGGGTCGTGTTGGGTCGGACACGACTTTGCGACTAACAAGAAAATAATCCAATCTATATCTATCTATTTATTAGAATTCTCCCACAAGCCTCTGGAAATGTATATGTAAAGGACCCATTATTTCCAGTGGCTGTTTCTTTCCACAGACATATTATCTGCTGGAAATGATTCTTTTTCTTCATATCTAATGAATAATGTAGATATTATCTGTATCTTTAATGCCATTATTAAGAATATGAGTTCAATACAAATTAATTACCAAGGAAGTATTGGTACAAAGTCATCACAAGAAAGTATTATGATGTTTGCCAATCTGATCATTAACAGTTTTACTTTTTTTTGAAACAAGCATTTTGTTAAAAATAAACAAATGGTAAACTCAAATCACTTTTCTATCACTCACTGAGCACATAAAATGTACAATGTGCCTTATATGTCAATGCACATAACTTCCATGAAAGTTGCATTCAGCACAATAGTGTTTAAATCTTCAATTTAACTTTTGACCCATCTATCTTTTATAAGTGTGTTATTTAATTTGTCTGGACCATTTGCCTTTTCCTCTTTATACCTGAAATTTGACCAGTTTAAGAAACAAAGATCAAGCTTCTGTTTTGACAACCAGCATTTAAACTGATGAGAGTTTCTCAACTCAATTCTTTTAACTTAGAAGCCAATGTTTTTAATGTCCTTCTTTGGACTGCACCAGAGGAACAGGGGAAAATCATTCTAACTTGAACTGATTGAAACTTATTCATAGAACAAATGTTTCTGCATTTCCTACAACTACCCTTGGCCTTTCCATATAAGTAACTTAATGAATGCTGTTCTAGTTCAAGGAATTGAAAGTCACATTCCCATTGCTGAGATGGATCAAAGTAAAAAAAAAATGAGCATTTTTTTTGCACCCAATATTTTTTCAGTCTTCATTTCTTTTCCTCCAGTGAAATTCTCTTCCCTAGAAATATACACAAGTATATGCACAAAGAAAGAGCTGCAAAGACCGCATGAACTTCTAAAAATGATGTTTAGGTCTTTTAGATGTTAAAATTATTTTTAGGTTTTAGAACTGGGGAGCATATGGCTGATTTGCATTTATATGTGAATCTGCCAAACTTACGTTTTCCCAAACCTATACAATAGATTTGTTGTCCTATAACTTCCAGAATCCTTCACCTGATGCCACAGCCCTGTTACATAATATATTGAAAATGCATTTTAGTACATTTTCAGCCTTCTTTATAATTCTAAATATTATATACAAGGAATACAATTATACAAAGTGTACAAGCTAAAGTACGTACAAAGGTACATTTCTTCTATGAGAATATGTTTTGTTAGATATGCACATGTGTAATATTTTATTGTTTTTTTAAACTGTAAATTAATGTAGATAGAAGACTTGATGTGATAGATTCATTTACCCCTACTTAGTTTAGGTCAACAGGTATTGTTCTGAAATATATTTAGGTTTCTATTATTGTACTATAGTTGGTTGCATAGTCAGCTAGATGTTTAGATTGGATTTGGCATTTTTAATCCGCCTATCAAGTCTTTCCAAGAACCTGAAATTGACAGATGTTGTTGTTTGAGGGTACCATATATCCTGCAATGGTGCCCCATTGCAGGATATATGGTACCCTCAAACAACAACATTTGTTACCGTTGCATGATTGGTATCATTGCAGGATGTAAGCTGTTCCAAGCAAACCTGCCTTTGCAATTGACTGATGGTGATCTTGTCAATGCTGATGGTGTTCAGATGTTTCGACATTGTACCCAAGGCCTCTATTACTATTACTTTCTTCTTCCCCAATTGTTTTACTTTTATTTGCAGGTCTTTGTATTTTGTGATTCCCCCCCCCCACCTTTCCAGTTCTTCCTCTTCTAATTTTCTGTCTCCAAATATTGCCACGTCCACTATCCAGACTTTTTTGTCTTTTTTATTGACAATTGTTAAGACTGTATATGGTAGATGTCTGTTTGAATTCCAAAATCCCAGAGCACTTTAGCATCTTCATTTTCTATGACCTTGTCTATTTTATGGTCCCGCCAGCACTTGCTTGCAAGCAAACAGTATGTTTTGCAGAATAATAATAGTTATCAGATAGATTATAACATCTCTATTATCTATTTTTCCTGTAAGATCTTTGGCTGCTTTAGAAAAATTCTAGCCAGCTTGTTTCTCTACTTTCACTGTTTTGAAATGGGTTATTAGGCCTTTCAGTTTCACTAGGAGATAAATAATAGCTTTCAAATTTATTGCATCTGAAGGTCATTTTTTTGTACTACCTTCAGCAAGATGTATTCATGATGACCAACATCTGTTGGGGAGAAAGCATAAATTCTTTATGGGAAAATAATTGAAGCATTAGACAGAGAAGCACAACTATGAAATATGCTGCTATTAATCCCCCCTTTTCATTTCCAAAGTTCAGAATCTGCTGGGAGAGATTTGTTAGAATGATTTATGTATTTAATTTATTCTAGATAAGAATTAGAAGAGGTTCACAAATGTAAAAAGTACTTTATATCAGAGATGGAGAATCAGTGGGCTTCTGGGTACTATGGGAATCCAACTCTTAACAGCTTGAGCCAGATATTTGTCTTTTTAGACAAATATTTGACCTCTAGTTGCATTGTATCAAAGACAGCCACAAGGCTCCTAATCGCAAAGTTCAGGAGAAGTGGACAAAATTTTTGTTTAGCACCATTATGCTACAATTTTTCTTGTGATTCCATAAATAGCAATTTACTTTCTTTCTTTTAAATACAGCATTTATACTTGGCATAGGAAGCAGATGTGCTGATTAGAAAAAAAAAACATTAGGCTTCCTATTATTATTTTGCCAATGAAATAAATTTAGGTCAAAAATAAGGCAAAGAAATAATTATGGTGGAATCCGATACCATAAAAAGCTTATACATTCTAGAAGAAACTTCTACTATTGTAAAAGAAATACCATGAACATTTTGACTTTTTAAAATAACATGTGAAATGAAATGAAACTATCCTTCCAGTACCCACTCACTCCTAACAGTATATACTGGCTATTGCTTTTCTTATTTAATCTTATGGAGTAATTTAATATAAATCACAAGTTTTTGTTTTGTTATTAATTTTTGTCCTGCAAATCTACTGTACCATAATACATTTTCTCAGACTCTTATTCAAAGAAGTTTGGTGCATACTATTTTCTTCTGAATTATGATGACAACTAACATAAGGTCTATTCCATAAAGATGTATGAGAAGTAACATTTCTGAAAGATATGCCAATTTATTTTCTTACAATTATGTTTGAAAACAGGAAAACATTTATTCAGTTCATAAGTACTCATATTAATAGGTAACATTTTAAGTGGCTAAATATAGTTGCAACTATCATCAACCATATTATTAACCTATTTAAAAATCACCTAAGCAATCAAGGCTCTAGCGTAAAGAAGAATTATGACCATTCATTCATCAACTGGCATGAATTCGTGAGATGTAAAAGTTATCATAAATCAGATGTTATCAAACTGTCCTGGCCAAGCATGAAATAGTTAATTGCTAAGATCTGAATTATTTTAAAATAGTATCCACTGGGATATAGCATTTTGCCTGAAATACTTTTAGAATGGCATTGTACTATAGCTATTCAATACCTCTCTTTTATAAATCTGCCGTCTTCACTGCTCAATAAGGCTGAATAAATACATATGTAGGATGGTATTGGCAGCTGTGAATATGTCCCAAGGTTAATAGATCTTGGCACTGAGTGTTTTTCTTTAGTATCACTTTTCGGTGTAATAAATGTATGGTGTTGGCTCATTTCTTCTCTTGCAGAAAATGTTGCAATAATATAAAAAGAAAACAAAAGTGATCTAATCATTCATGTGCTAAGCAGCTTCAGAGAAGTTGTTTATCACATGTTTTGCCTAAAGGGAAGCTAGAGAGTGAGCTTGCTTAAAACATCACTTAATGTGTTTCTGGCAAAGATGAGATTCAGAACAAGACCTCCAGATTTATAGTTATTATTTACTTTATTTGTTAACCACTAACTAGTCATCAACATTGAAGGCATAATGTAATACATGATTGATTTTGTGCAATTGCCTCAATATCATTCTTAGCGACAAACATACTGTAGACCAGGGGTGTGAAACTCGCATCGTCATGTGACATATTGGGACTTTTCCCCCTTTGCTAAACTGGGCGTGGGTGGGGCATCCGGACCAGGAGCCGCGAGTTTGACAGTTCTGCTGTAGATTTTCTCCAGCATGATCTGTCCACAACTAGCCTTTCAGGTCTTCAAATGGTGCATCTTTTTTTTCTTTTAATAACCCTGTAATTCCTTGCATTGGAGTAGAGTTGGGACAACTAAATAGAGCTTGAGCATTTACTTGCTGGATACCCATCCTGATACTTATGCGGAGTTCACAGCAGACAATTACTCATTGCGCCCAGAGAGAAAAATATTAATTTGTTTTGTTGGCTATCCATGGTATACTCAGGAGTCTTTTCCAGCACACAGTATCAAAAACATCATTACTCTTTCTTCTAAGTGCTTTTTTTTACATATATAAGGAGTCACAGAGAAGACCATTGATAGCATTCTCATCTTTGTAGGTATAGACACACTGCAACATCTGGAAACTGCTCCAAGCCTTAATTCCCACCCTATACTGCAGCGTATATCTTGAGTAGTTTCTTTACCATCGTTAGTCAATTCTAAAAGGCAGAAACTATCACTTTGATATCTTCATTTTCAATTCTAAGATAGTTTCTCTACCTATAATCATTAGTTTCACCTTCATATTTAATAAACCAATAAGTTTGTTTGCTTTCTCATTTATACAAACAAAACCATCACAGGCCCCAACAGACACCTTCACATTTTCTTCATCCAATGTAATATGACCATTTTGGCAAAATCATTACCAGTACTTTTGAACTTAAGTACATCAAAGGGTTTCAGGTTATTTCAGAAGGTCTCAACAGACATGGTGAATTTTTAACACATTGTAACTGTAAAGTACCTTAAGTGATAAAGTACTGGTAATGTGCCTCAGGTGTAAACAGCATCTCCATAGTCATTCCATCTTCCCCTACTTTTCTCTTCCCTCACCTCATGCAATTTAGTTTGACATCCGTCTAAGCACTTTGTGCACTTGTTGAAGTGAGCTGCTCATGTAATTTTAATTCACTAGAAAATTTTGATCTTCTGTGGCACCAATATAGATCTTCTCAAATGATCTGAGCAGAAAACTGCTTCCTTCGTTCTAGCCAGACAAAAGCAATTATTTTTCCAGCCTCTTGATATTATGTAAAAAATACATTAGAATTTAGCATGGCTCAGCAAAATACTAAATGTAATTGAAAATTGTGTGATGATTATCAGTCCATATAGTTTAGGCTGCAATTGTGCTAATATCTTGTTAGAATGCTTTTCATTGCAGTAAGTTAATGAATCCGGAGCAGTATAATTGCTATATCATTTACTTCATGAAAAATCAAGATAAAGGAGGATGGCCTTTTTTTGCTGTTGCACCAGCCCTGTAGAACTCCCCAGTGTGAAGTAGGCCCTGATGGTCCTTACCTTCCAGAAGACCTGGATCTGCCAATTATCTTGGGGATCTGATGGGAGAGTATCACAGTGGAGATGGTTGATCAATTAACAATGGATCCCACCTTCTCCCATTCTGCTTCCATCCCCATTTTTTTTAATTGGGCCATGAAGTTCTGGATTTTATACTAACTTATTTATGTTTTAATTTATGTAGTTTTTATTGTTTATGATTGTAAGCTACCCAGAGTTTCCTTGAGGTAAGATGGCAGACTATATATATTTTATAAATAAAATATATAGGACCTTGAAAGACTTTGCAAAGTTAAAAATGTCCCTTAGATTTGTATAAAGGATATTGAAAGAATCAAAGTGTTTGGTTTGATTTTGAAAGCATAGCAGTCTGTCAGAGGATTTTAACAAACTATGATTTCATACTGGCAATTTCCCCAACTCATCATCTTTCTCTCCTTAAAAGATTATTTTGTCCTTTTCAGTATACATTCATTAAGTATCTACATATTATTGAGTACATGGCATCACAATTTTGTTATCTCAACCGCAAAATTAGATTGATTCATGATCTGATGACTACAAAATATTGAACAGAATAAGACAATTGATTTATTCTGAACTCCTCTGTGTGTCATATCTTTGAAATAATTTAAATGAAGATACAGGAAATTTTTTAGCCAAACTAAAATGCAGGAGACAGTTGTAGAAGCTTATATGTTCCCTGCTTCTGTCCAAATATTAAATCTAGAGTAAAAATGTATTCTAGGGGTATATCTTGTAAAGATAACATTAGTGCAATTATGTATTCATATCCTTGAGTACTGGTTGTAAACTGAATATTTATTTGCCTATGGTTCAGTCAGGATTAATTTGTGAACAGGATTGAGGTGCTGAACATCATTCAATCTGAACACAGATACTTATATAGGCAAATTATTTTGTCGCTGTAAGTTATGTCCTTATATCAGAGAATTATTTGGAAATTTAAGCGTGATATTGGGAAAAGATCATATAATGATCATTGGTTGATCTCTAAGTTGAGCTACGCTACGGAACAAGAAATATAATCCTAGAAAAATGCAGTAACAAACCACTTCTTTTATCAAGAAAACTGGATGTTTGTATCCATATACTGTCGCCATCAGGAATCAAGCAAAACCCAGGACGGTCTTCCTTTTAATTGATATCTGGAGATATACATAATTATGTTATACATCTTTTTTCTATGAGGAAATATTAGGTTTAATACTAGATTCAGATCTGAGTTCAGTTGTACAGTTCCATAAACAGCCTTGTTCAAAAATACTCTTATCTAACTTATTGAATTTTATTAAGGGAAAATACCCTTTGAAGAAAGGATGAAATGTAAATTCAACAGTCAATTGGAAGGGTGGCTTAACTAACTTTTCTCCAAAGAATATCTGCTGCCATCTGTTGACTTTTAGTGTCTCTAGTTTCATATATAAAATAGATCATTACATGCTACTCACGAAGTATGCACTCATAATTGATATTTTGCAATTAGCCATTAGGAATTACAAACCATATGCTTCCCTTGGGTACTTAAGAGGTGCAGAAAAGACATAAAACTCAACTAAGACTAAAATCCACTATTGTACTAGATTGAATAAGAAATATATATATTTCTAATTAAATTCAGTGACCCGAGAAATTTTGCATTGTACACTTGGGAATTCGAAGTTTGTTCACTGGTTCTGCATGACTTCTTTCTTTGTTATCATTGTATTAATTTGAATTTGTGCTAAATATTAAACTCCAGCATTTCATTTATATAATTGCCTTGAATAAAAAAATAAAATAAACATGTATGACTTTGAGAAGGTAATCTCACCGGACGTTTTTCTTTAGTTATTTTAGAATCTCAGTCAAGACTGGGGTGGTGGCCTAGAGGTGGAGCTCTCACTTCACAATCAGGAGTCTGTGAGTTCGATCCTAGATAGCAGCAAATATTTGTCTCTCTGGGTGCAAAGAGAAAATATCTGCTGTGAGCTCTGCATAGGTGTGAGGAAGGGCATTCAGCCAGTAAACGCTCAAACTCCATTCAGTTGACTCAACTCCACCCTGATGCAATTATGGGGTCATTGAAATAACAGCAACAACAAAAATAGGAACTTAGTCAGATTTGTGTTTCGTGTTCTTGTCTAATTTTTCCCAGCATGAAAAATGCTGTTGAACAACTTCAAATATGTTTTATTTAAGCCAGGAAAATCAAATAAAGAAGTGTAAATGCTAAAAGGAGACTTATACTTTGGGGATATTTGGTGAAAATCTAACAATGTTGCCTTTGTGAAATGTTAAAACTCAAGATCGGATGAATACAAATAATAAAAAAGTATATATGTTCTTTAAGCATGGATCAGTAACATGATTTTATTCCTCCCAAATTTTTAGGAGGGGAATACCTTGTTCACATCATATCACACATAAAGTATGCACAGTTGTTCCCAGTGAAAGTTCATTAATTGACAATATTTGCAAACTTGATAAAAAAAACTCTTGGCATTTTATATATAAAAGAGCAATAAGGACATAAAATCATAAAACCATGTAAACTCTGGTGAAATTCACTGTATTTTTTTTTTCATTTCCTTCATTGCAAAGACACAAAGGATAAAATCCTTTAGCCAAAAGTGAAATAATTTAAGCTTTTCAAATGGGAGAAGAAAATATCTTCAAACCTGTTCTATCAATTTATTGTTATTTATGGAAAATTAGAATCAATTCATGAAGGGGATAAATATGGAATGGATTCATTTGAAATGGTTAAATAATAATGAGATTTACAAACAAATACCAGGCATTATGAGTTCTGATATGTAGCATAGTGCTTCAATTACTGTTTTTATCTTGGCTTAAAATTGAAGCAGAATTAACCCCTGACTAAGAGCCCGGGTTGCAGGTTAATTCCCAGATTTCAGGTTATCAGGAATTAAAAAAAAATAAAACACTACTGCTAAGAAAACTATATAGATGTGCTATCCTGGATTTCACCAGAGTCAAACTCAACTTTGTAACAACTTGATGGTTGGTACAAAGTTCCTTCCTCTCTCATTCTTTTAATCAATTTCCTTTTAAATTTTTATCAAAAAGTGAACAACAGCTATATTTGTTACCTATCCATTCACTGTCTCCATGGTTCAGATGACTTCCAAAAGATTATTCCTGGTATTTTATTTACTTATTTATTTACTTATTTTACAGGGACAATATTACTGATTAGAAGTTTCGGATATATTTGCTACTAGCAATGTACCCTGATGCAATGCAATCATGCATTTGAATTAAAATGTGAAATTTTAAGCATGTGAAGAAGTCGATTTGTCAATGAGCTTCTAAGACTATTTTAAATTCTTTATTTATGTGCTGAAATATTGCATTACCAGCATTGCCTCTATTCCTTCATGTTAGCTGAAGATACCAAAGACTTGATAACCTATGTTAGCTCATTGGATATGGAATGTAATAATTCCAAACTTGTCACTGCAAAGCTCAGTTTTGGAATTATTGTGTCACTGAGAGAGCAGGCTCAGGATTAATATTATTACTTCCCAATGAATATATAAAGGATCATTTGTTGGCATATAAAACCAAAATATTTGTGAAAACAGTTCAGTGGTTGTTTACTACAGTTTATTTCTTTATCATTCAAATGGAAGCCTCAGAATTTATATGTTTGTTCTGCTTAATTAAAAAGTACCAATAACAATTATTTTCCATCAAACATCAAGCTTGGTTTGGTCAATCTTCTGGAGACAGCAGTTCTTCAAACAATGTCACTCAGCAGCAGACCATGCTGTCAATATTTGACCAACTAGACTTTTTCCTAGACAATTTTTCATTTTCGGATGAAGCCTAGAGCTTAAAAGAATCTGCAGTTTTATGCCAGCTTGAGGAAAATGAGTGTCAGGGAAACTGCAATGGAATCTTTTTATTAGATCCCAATTAGGCAACTACAAGGAAATTATTACACTTGCACCTCATGTTTCATAAATTCACCTGCATTAATATGCCATTTTTTAAAGATTTGTAGTCTGTAAGGTTTCCAGAAGAGATGAATTTCAAAACTCAAAGCAATCCTGCTATTTGTGAAAGCCTAAAGTCATAAACATATTGACACATTTCCCTGTTGTTCTTAAGGAGGGAAGTCTGAAATTGCTATTTTATTCACTTATATTTTAAACTTTAGTTACAGATGTCATAGGTTTTTCTCCTTCTCCTTCCTATAATGCAGGTTGCACAAGATTAATTGGATCAAAGCCATACTTTACATTACAGTGGTCCTTAAAGGTTTCTGAATCCTTTTGCATTTTTAACATTTTTTCATAAATATGATCTAAAATATACTCTCTTCTCCAAAGAAGCCCTAAAACTATACAACGAGAATCCAATTAAACACATGTGTCAGAAATATTATATTTGTTGATTTATTTATAGTGGGAAATTATCCGAAGCTACATCCTTCTGTCTGGCAAAAGTATGTGACTTCAGGTTATCAGTTCATTTGAAGGAAGTTAAGAGTCAGGTATCACTTAGATGATAATCAGGAGTGAATGTGGGAGATCTTCCCTTATTTAAAGAAGAAAATTCTGGGTTTTCACTATCAAAGGCTGATCTTCACAACACAGTTATGTGGATGTCTATCGTGGCTCACATAATGGAGATTTCTCTGGACTGCTCAAAAAATGTGGATGCATATTTTTATGAAAAAAAGTTATAAAAGTAGATCCAAAGATCCAGCACACTTTCTCGGGCAGCTGTGGTGAGTAGAGCAGGCGAGGCTCAGAAATCAGCTGGGCTGCGTGTGGGGGGCGAGTGACCCAGAGAGTGAGATATATAGGATGGGATAGCACCGGGGTGGGTGAGCGGGCCCAGCTGGTGGTCGGAACTACCAGTATGAGTGAACCGGTCCGAACTGGCAGCAGCCCACCTCTGGTGATATCTAAGGACTAAAAGCCTTTCTTGCAATGGCGAATGCTGGTATTCATTAAACCAACATCATGAGAACCCTGAACAATAATGATGTGCATTGCTGCTTGTCTACAGTTTGTTTATGTATTCAATTTGTATGGGCAGCCAACTCTCCAAGTGACTCAGTAAGTTGCGAAAGTTCATGTGGTTAAGCCAGAAGGCTATTGGAAAAATGTTCTGTGTATGGATGAGAGTACACAGAGTAGAACTTGAATGAAAAGTGTTGTGTTTGTTGAAAGGCATAAAAACCTCATCCCATCTGTAAAACATAGTGCTGGCATTACTACAGTTTGGGCCTGCTTTGCTCCTCTAGATCAGGATGACTTTCCATCATCGACGGAATTAAGAATTCTGAATTGGACCAGCAAACTCATTTTTATGATATGGTAGTAAAAATGAAGGAAGGGACAGGTACTTTCAGACTTGCAAGATTGATGTCAGCCTTATGAGGTATCCTAGGCAGTAAACACAATCAAGAGAAATGGCTCTATTTTTTTATTGTAAGGTTACCTTAACATAATCTTACAATTTTATTGCAAATTAATCTTTAGCTGTTGGGAAAAGTGTGCAGCTGGCTGTCAATGCTTCTGAAGTTACATGAAGCATATATACATCACAGTAAAGCTACAATATTGTAATGACAGAATAGCAAGAAAAATTCTCTTACAAATACACTGAGGGAAAAAATAACATGCAAACTAGAACAAATGCACAGTCCTTTATTTCCAATACATACTGGAATGCTTATTTTCCTTTAGTCAAATTGTTAGATTCTGCCAGGAAAAGCTTGTTACAGTCTTGATGAAAATGATAATTTCTGGGAAACATTTGCAAAGATGCAACAAGCTGCAAACAAAAGATTTTTCAGGAATAAAAAGGTCATTACTAAAGAAAAAAACCATTGTTTTCCAGTGATGGTTCCACAGTTTTTCAGTATCAGGAGACTATGATGAAAATATTATATACAGCAAAATGTCTTCCAGAGCTTTAATATCTATCATGATGTCTGTACATACATTTTTTTTGGATATGAAATACAAGCGTCAAAAAACTCACAATTATTAAGGAGAAGAACACTGGGTTAACTGGCGCAGGTGCTTTCCACATAAATGATACCATATTTATTCCATAATATTTGTTCTGTCCCACACTCCAAACACCCGGATCGACACCAGTTAAAGGTATAAAAAGGTTTTATTTTCAAACGGAACTTAAAAGAGCAGTTCTTCTGCCTTAACTAACAAACTTAAATAAGC
>JANHJO010008941.1:22205-35291 GCA_032468235.1 Pseudoxyrhopus heterurus | reverse complement strand
TAACAAATTCATAGAACTAATAATCTTTTCAGAAAAAAATATAATATGACAACTTTGAATTAAAAGTCAATAAAATACTTAGATTCTTATGCAGAGAATTTTTATAAAACTTTAAACATGGGATTTAGTAATTGTGCTTTTTCACATGCACATAAAAGGCGGCGCTGGATGTTGAAAAGTCAGACAAAAAGCTCAACAATTTTGTAAAAACAGTAGAAGAAGAGAAAGATTATTATAAATCTGAAGCAGAAAAGTTGAAGACGATGTATCGAAGTACAAGTCCTAAGCGCAGCCCATCTTGTTCTATTTCAAAGATTTCCTCCCCAATCCAGGTACATATTTTCATTTTCTGAAAATACAGAATGTATGCATTTAATTTTTATTGCTTAATTATATTGAAGTTATAACATTTCATAATTAAACAGATCTTATTCTCTAATGAATTTATATAATAATGTAAAGTCTTCAAGCTGACTTGAATTTTGGTAAGTGAAGTTTTCTTAGCAACACTATTGATATGGTTTGTCACTGCCGCCTTCTGAGACGTAATTTTTAAATTTGCTTCTTCAATTTGTTGTATAACTATGGAATTCTCTGATGGCATAGCCATATCAGACACTGCTTAGCTTCCAGTTTCCATCCCAGTATGTACAAAATTTAGCTATCCTACTTACCTATGTAGTTAGAACTTACTTACTCTCTTTAACCATAGTTGCCTGTATTGCAAGGATTCATTTGTGATGGTTTAGCAAGAGAATTATTGTACTAATGGGAACTGGAAGAAATATATGACATTTGCTCATTTTTCCTTTATGATAAATAAATAAGAACTTATATATATTTTAAATCATCCATTTAAAGCATATGCTTTCTCATTGTAAAATAATAACATTATGAAACTAATAAAAATGTTAAAATAGTTTAAAATTCAGAATATTGAATTTATGTAGAATTCTCCCTTCCAAAAAAAGAAATAATTTCAAAATGTTAATATAGAATATTGCAATAAATTTAAGATAATTGAAAATGGGCATTTTATCTCCATTAAACATTTAGGGAAATCACTATGATAAAGAATATTCACAAATTTTGATAGAACGTGATGAGTTTAAGACAATGCTGGAAAAATATCAACGTCATATAACAGAACTCCAGGGGAATATCAAAGTTCTCATGGCAGAAAGAGATAAAGCTGTTTGTCTTTATGATCAGGTAATTTTTGGATAAAGCATTTTGGTAAATTCCAATATATTATAAAATGTCTTCTGAGTATTTAGGATAATTTCAAATAGCCTTTTAGGTATTGCCTTCCCCTAAGATAGATAGTATTATAAGTTGGAATTGTCAATAATGTTCCCTACATTTTGGAATCCCTGTCTGAAAATATCTCTGTAGCTTTATATTTTAATCAACTTGTTAAACTGTTTTAACAGTTTAAAACAGTTTCTTCTAGTCTTGATTTCATATCTTTTTTGTATAAAGGAAACAAGTTTTGTAAATTATATTGCTTCTTTTAGAGCTTTACCTCCATATTTGTCTTGTATGAGGATGTATTCACGAATTGCTGATAAGGAAATGATTCATCAATTTGAAAAGTAAAAGATACAGTGAATAATAATAAATTCACAGAAGTTATCTTTTTCCTGTGATCTTATGCAGAAACTCTAATGAGATAAAAACTTAATATATAAAATGTTTTTAAGATAATGGGTTTATTTTATTTAGCAACTTTTTCCACAGTGGAATACAGGTTTCATTATTTATTGTAACTGTCACTGATACTGTAGACCTATGTTATACCATCCTTTATCCTTTGTGTTTTGAGTATGAGGAATAAAACCAGTTAGAAAAATTGCTGTAAGCACTTCCTATGCCAAGAGAAAGATAGAGGGATAGCTTGTAATATGTACACAAATGTTAAGACTAATGCTTCTTTCCCTGGTTTTAGGGAAACCAATTTATATCTTTCTTATAGCAAACAACAGACCATGCAGTCCCAGTCTTTAGCTCATATAGTTATCTTTTATTACATTTACATTTTATCTCAATTTATTATATTATAGATATAGATACTATTCACATCATATATTTTGAATTTATGTAATTGCCTAATGTATGTTGTACACAATCAGCAGATGCCCTATGATTAAGTTATACGTCCTAGAAGGGAACAGATAATGCTAAAGAACAGAGCTGTTGGTGCATCTCTCCCTGCATCTCCTAAACTTGCTAGTCCTTGTTATGGCTGAAGTTGTTCTATTACTGTTATTGAATAAAAAAATCAATTATCTGTTAAGTCAAATTATGTACAAATTATGGGAAGAGTTTTAGTTTTCATTTCAACCACCAAATGTCTAGGATCAGCTGTTAATAAGTTAAATATTCAGTAAATACTTAGCACAAATAGATTGATGCCTCAACATTAATTTTAAACACCAGGCACAGGAAGAAGTAAATCAACAAAGAAAAGAACTTATGAAAATCCCCAAAGCTTCTACAACTGCAGTGACTGTTCAGGCTGTTTTGAGACGTGTGGAAACAGAAAGGGATGCAGCCATTTCTGATTTTCGAAGGATGGCCGCTGAACGTGATAGCTTGAGAGAGAGGTTAAAGGTTTGACTTTTTATCCAAGCTCATTTAAGTAGTATATGCATGATATACCATATTCCCAAACACTTAATCTACTAAATTAAAATTTGGGACACTGAAAAATAATTTAATGATTTTTGTTTGATATAGATTGCTCAAGACACTGCGTTGAATGAAAAGGCTCACCTGGAACAGAGAATTGAGGAATTGGAAATAAATATTCAAAGCGTAAGGAAAATCTTCTTGAAATATATTGATAAATGTTCATTTATCAGAAGCTAAAATATATGAATATAACAACTTGAGAAGATATATTGAAATACCATTTTGTACAACTTCATTAATTATGACAAGTAAGCCAAGAGCTTTAAGCCAGTGTGTTCTAACGTTTCAGGCACTGGACTAGGAGTGGGGTTGGGTCCAAGTTCTACTCTTGCCTTAGGCATGGAAACTGATTAGGCCGCTCACTTTCAGCCTTGAGACATGGCAAACCACTTCCAAACACATTGCCAAGAAAAATATATGTACTTACCTAGGCAATCATCAGGGGTCAAGACTAACATTAAGAGACAGCAATTCTCAGACTAGACTTGGCAGCTATGTAAACATTCAACAACTTGTATTTGTATGAAAGAGATATAAACATTTAGCTACCATTGATTATTGTTGTGTGGTTGAACTTGTGGACAATGTAGTTCAGAGTGGAAAGAACCTCTTGGTCTTGGCAGTATATTGATTATATATTTATTCCTAATTCTGCAGCTCACATATTGAGCATCCTACCAGAAAGGCAATTCCTTTAAGTGAAATTCTGAAGCACAACAAACCTTTCTGTTTGTAAAAAACTGTGTTTGTAAAAAACTGTTCAAGAGGTTTGGGGTAGTTTTCTCCCCTGCATGAATTTTATCATCAGTTACTATTATTGGAGATAAGCTAGTGTTTTCAACAAGGAGCTATTGACCATCAAGGAAGCCTTTCAGAATTGGGACCTTTCCCTCAGCTTCCATCCTGTCCTGAAAACTTTGCCTCCACTCTAGTGAAACTTTGGAAGCTGTGTTCAGCAAAAATAGTATTATTTGCAGGCTTAGATTATCTTAGTGAATCTATTGACATTACACTCCCCCTTTTCCTGAGAGCAGACAGAACTATGCTGGAATGACTGAATTGAGGAAAGAAATATTGCAACTCCAGTCATGGGACTAGCCCAAAAGTCCTTATTTTCTTTTCTGTGGCTTATATATTGTCATGAAAAGCCTCTTCCCTCCACATAAGGGCTTGGGAATAGTTTGTTTGGACTTTATAATGACCTGCCATATATGAAAAGCCTGCATACCATCATCCCATTTCATTCCTTGTCATGGTTTCTGAGTCTGTCTGTATGTGATTTCAACAAGTTTTACAGAATGATAGCTTGGATAATCATTTGATTTCTGACAGAAGTCCACAATTCACAGCAGATCTTTGGACTATTCTTTTTCAGCCCTTGGATGTAAAGTTCCACCTCTCTAGATATCATCATCTACAACTGATGGAGAAATTGCGGAACAAATGCTAGAACAATACTTACACTGTTGTGGAAACTCCCAGCAAAATAATTGGCTAAATATTCTACCCATGGTAGCCTATAGTAATTCAATGGAAGGGTCTTTTTCTAAGATAAATATTAGTCCCCTATGTTTATCATAAAAGCATACTCCAATTCTAATGGGAAGACCGCTTTTAGAGGAAATTTACTTTGTTACTCCAGAAAAAGACTTTTACTTCTATAGAAAATTGGGAATGCAAAATTTGAAGTAATCAGATGAAAGTGAAATAACTGTAATTCTTAATGGTTCTTTATCAGCTTGACAATGAACGATTAGAACAACTATCGAAAATAGCACTGTTGCAGGATGCTATTGAGTCTATAGAAAGGGACATGAAAATATTGGCAAGAAGGGCATCAGATTCTGAAAGTGAACTTAACAGACAGAAAGCAACTAATACTTCACTAAGGTAAAGAAAATAGATTTAAACAATCATGTACATATGTTATTCATTTAATTTAGGCCTAGATGCAAACAGTTCTTAGCTTAATTTTTTTTCTGATCTAAAAATGTTATAATGTATGTATTTTACATTTTGTTAATTGTGGGAACTCATTTAATGCTGTAGTTCTAAATATATAGGTGCCTAACTTGAATATTAAGGATGGCTCTCTTTTAGATATTTTTGGTAATATACGCTATCAATTTATAGCATCATCTAGTCACAGTTCTGGTAGCAGATAGCCTGAATATATTATTAATACTTTACAACAGCAATGTCTGAATGATAATGTAAACCACTAAAGTGTCTTATGTCTGAAACTATTCTGTTATAAGCAATGATATAGTCATTATCACTAAGTTTTTATGGGTACTACTCATTTGGGTGCAAAGATTAATTTAAATGCCTTATTGTTAATTTTCAGCATACTGAATGAAAAGATAGAACATAACTTTACAGAAGCAGAACGACAACTTTCAAAGAAAAAAAAAGAATTACAACATACTCAAGAAAAAATTATGTGTTTGGATGAAAAAATTGGTATGTTTAAGTAACATCTTTAAATAAAACTTGTTTTTAGCTTTAAACATGTCACTTTTATTATATATGAATTGCAAATTCATTTACTAAGAATTTTGCTTTAAAACTCTTGAAATAACTCTTATTAATTCATTGTATGGATGGATGCCTTAATTTTATACCAAAAAAAATGGTATAGAAATGCCTCACAATAAAAATAATAAGACATCAAATTAAACACAGTAAATTAATAATAACGTCATAAAACATTCAGCATATTATTAAAACATTGTTAAAAAATTATTAAGTTGCTACTGAAATATGTTAGTTGATTATCTTAATCACTCTCATTTGAAGTAGGAAGCTATTTGGGTAAAGAATTGATGGGGGCAATATCTTATGTTGTGACCTGGGGAAAAATTGATCCTGAGGAAGTTGACAGTCGTTGGTGAGATGAGTTCTGTCATTGGTAGGCTTGGTTCTTGCCCCATCTGACTAGTACAAGTTACCAAAGAGAAAGTTAGCTCCAGGCCATGGTGAAAGACTGATGGGAGGTAGAGGTGTCAGATCCACAAGGAGCTGTCCTTGGATTCAGCTGTGTTGGGCAACTATCAGCCAGTCTCCAATTCTCCTTGAAGATGTATGATGGTTGTTATTACTGTTATTAAATGTTGGTTTATGTTTAATTTGTTTTGTTAAGATTTATTTACTTATTGCAGATGTTATATACTAATTTTGTTACCTGCTTAGATTCTATTGATGAAAACAGCAGAAAAGTATACATAATTAGCTATTAACATACCTACAATTCAGAAGACTGAACTAATAACATGTGCTGATGCCCTTTCCTCATGCCATATCATGTCATATAATTTTTCTAAAAAAAAAACCAAATTGGTGATATAAAAACTAAATAAATACAATTTTATTAAATTGTTTTTCATTTAATTTCTTTTATGATTTTCCTATGGTAAGAGGAGACACTTTTCAATAGAGCTACTTTTAACTATAAAAGTGCTGTGATTTTTATTATTTACTTATTTATCTGTTCCCACATTTTAGCCAAAAGTGATTGCCAAAGCAACTTATTTATAATATGTCCTTATAAAAATGTTTTTTTTTCCAGTTAACAATTAGATATTCATTTAATAACTTCTAGAAAAAGTGAATAAGAGGTAGGTAGAATGCAGATATATATACTGCATCCAGTTTTGGTCACTACATTACAAAAAAGATGTTGAGACTTTGGAAAAAGTGCAAAGAAGAGCAATTAAGATGATTAAAGGCCTAGAAACAAAAACACATGAAGAATGGTTGCAGGAATTGGGTATGGCCCATTTAGAGAAAAGAAGGACTAGGATAGCACTATTCCAGTATTTGAGGGACTGCCATAAAGAAGAAGGGTCAACTTATTTCCAAAGCACCAGAAGGCAAGACAAGAAACAATAGATGGCAACTAATCAAGGAGAGAAGCAACCTGGAATTAAGGAGAAACTTCCTAATAGTGAAGACAATTAACCAGTGGAACAGCTTGCCTTCAGAAGTTGTAGGAGCTTCATCACTGGAGGTTTCCAAGAAAAGACTGAATAGTCGCCTATCTAAAATGGTATCGGGTGTCCTGCTTGAGCAGGAGGTTGAACTAGAAGACCTCCAAGGTCCCTTCCAGCTCTATTCTGACAGATTAATTTAGTGATGGTGAAATTGCCAACCAGAAAAGCAAATTTCAATTGATTTACATTAGTCTTATGGTATTCAAAACACAATTTATAGAATCCCTAGTCAGAATTCTCAGCATGAGAAAGCTGGCTGGGAATTCTGGGATTGTAATGTTATTGCAACTTAAGAATCCAAGTTGGGGAAGGTTATTTTACCTTTTGACTCTTGACTTTGGAGATGTCATATAGAGTATGGACTGAATGACTCTCACAGTAGATTCTAAGAAGTGTGTGCGTTTGAATAGTAATTTTCATGTATTTTTTATAAAAAATATATTTCTTTAATAGTTCCTTCTATTCAGTGATAGCAATGTCAAAAATTTGCATTTATAAATTGGATATTCCAAGTTTTTTAAACTGCTAACCTAATTGTTTCCATGATTGTTCTGATTTCTGTTGGGCAAAGAGTTAAATCATCTTCTGAGCCATTGCTGTCGTTTCTCAAGTTTAGATTTCTGTTCTTCTCTAATTAAACAGCTTTGAAATAATACTCCAATCTGTTCACTGGTGCCTGGTAGTTTATGAATAATTGCCTATAGATTTTCCAGCAGATCCTGCCGAAACCCAGCTCCTGTTGTTTGGACAGCTGGGATTTAAATTCAACAACATCTGTAGTTTGATTAAGGTGTGGGTATTTGTAAAGAAGAGATTAACAATACCTTACTTTGCTGAAGAAAATGAAGTATTGTCATTACTATGGCAACAAATGCATGCTTTCTATCATCTTCTTTTCCCATTCAATTAACGGTGTCTGTGGGTCTACTGCTAGTATAGTTCATCTAACGTAGCTACCAGAAGGTTCCACCAAACTGGCAGGCAAGGGTAGTCACTGCGAGATCCATGCTGGATCATATATACTTTATATCTTCTTGAGCATTAAGTATATTTGATGCCTGTTTCTACCAAATCGTTTTAACTTAGTATGAAATGCTAATGGGAAGTGACCAATCTCTATCAATTGTTGTTTCTGGATTTAAACATGTAAACAAAATATTTATCTGCTGCAAGGTGGATAGTGGGAAAGAATCCACAAGCCTTTTGAGAGCAAATTTACTTTTATGGAAATAAGAAATATATCGCAGCAGGCAGCTCCTTAGAAAGGCTGAACCAGAAGTATGTAAATGATAATCAGCATTTTGAATTGGGCTTAGAAAACATACTGAATGATGTTTTGGAAAGCTCAATGTTTCAGAAGCGTCATTCTCCAAATCATGCACAAAAATGGGTCTCCTGCCATCCTCAAGCCGATATCTCATTCTTGCAAGACTTGGGGAAAACAAAAAGGTTTCTAAAGAATTGTGAGAATGGGATACTATCTTGCAGAAGAAACAGGAGGCCAGCTTACAAAAGGAATGTGACATTGCTTGGGGAAAAAACGTGAAGCCAGCTTTAAGGAAGGTATGGCATATGCAGTTGATGGGATACACAGCTTGAGAACAATGTAAGGCAGCAAAGGCCAGGGGTGTGGGCTTGAGGCAGCACTTCACACTGGCAAAGGTGCTACAAGGGCTGAAGTAAAGGTCTGGGGATAGTGGTAGATGGCTGAAACGGCATAGGGTTATGCGTAGATTGGTAGAGGAGATAGATGGGGTGGAGTTGTATTTGCAGTGGTAAATACAGGTGGACGGCCAAGTGCCTGAATTTTGATTGTGTGACAATGGGGGTGCTGCATTGCCTGTACCTTTGAGCACAGATTGTAAGTACAGTTGTAATTTCAAACAGTTGCTGAATGAATGGTCATAAATTGAGGACTGCCTGTATCACCAAACCATAGCTTCCACACAAAAATTTTGGTTTCCTACAGAAGCATTCCTAGGGGAATGGGAAATGTTAAAAAAAGTCAAAACGGAAACCATGTAATTGAATTCTTTTATTGCGGGCACAGAAACCATCTTGATGTCCCCCCATCTCAGCCTGGCCAGGTGAAATGTATGCTTCTGAACTTTGCTTGATCAGCCTGTTATATTAAATTGATTGATAAATTGGTTTATTATTTTATTTTCAGAACAACTTTCAAAAGAAAGCCTGGAGCAACAAGGACATATTTGTACTCTTACTGATACAATAACTGAGTTGGAAGCAGACAAGGATTCTTTACAAGATCTTCTAGAAGATAAAAGAGAAAAAATTCTTACATTTGAAGAAAGTTTGGCCATTAAAGTAAGTTTAAATATGTGAATGCCTCTGTAGATTTGATTAATACTGTTTTTTTGTATGTTCATTGTTTTGTGAATTATCCAGAGAACTTTATTTTTAGAAAACCGTTTTTCAAAGCATATATTATCAGTAGATCAATCAAAATAAAACATATAACTCATTTTTAAAAACTGAGTATTGTGTCAACACAGTGATAATAGAAATTGGAACAATTATATTTGAATACTGCCAATTTAATACGCATGTTTATGAATTCACATTGATTATTGCTGACTTTTAGGATTGTTGAAAAATATATATTTATATGTAAATTGTATACACATTTAAAAATTCTTTTAGATCCCAGAACATTATTATTCACGATGTATTAAAAATGGTATACCTTTTTTTAAAATAGTTTTTTTCTCATTTTTTAAAAATGGCCATTCTTATGGCCAGGAATTTCTAGTTTTTATGCAACATGTGATGTAATACTATTTGTACTCAGTAAACGTAAAATAAAACTGGTTAGTTATTGTACTATTAGAAAACATCCAAAATTTGAAGATTAATTTAAAATTATAATCTCTGTAGTTGAAAATACCTAAAATCTTTATATACTACAACTTCAAGGCTACAAATTATTCTAAATTTAGGTGTTCTCAGTGGCTGTGCCCAAAATAGAAGTCAGGTCTTGTTCCAGGTGGAAAAAAAAAACCCATCACCTTCTGCATGTCCTGGCAATCCATGTCCAGTTATCTGCTGTTCAACAGAAACAAAACTATAATGTTTTGGCTGTTTAAGGTTTCAGATGAAACAAAACCTGGAGAGTTTTTGCAGAGCGAGAAGGGCAAGGCCAATGTCATTTCCCTCCACTTCTTTCTTCAGATGATCTCTGTGTTGTAATCAGTGATGGGATTCAACCAGTTCGCACCTATTCACGAGAACCAGTTGTTAACTTTCTGAGCAGCTCGGAGAACCAGTTGTTGAAAGAAATCTCCTTTTTTTCCCCATTTTACAGGGCTAAAGAGTGGGGAGGGAATGGGGATTTTGCAGTATTCTTCCCCTGCCACACCTACCAAGCCACACCCACCAAGCCATGCCCACCGAATGGGTAGTAAAAAAATTTGAATCCCACCACTGGTATTGTTCCTGCACTTCTTAACATGCAGTGCTTCTCTCTCCTTTACCTATACTCAACAAACATTGATGTCGCAATACTGCATATCCCACTGGATTATCGATGCCCAATCTTTTCAGGACTTTTCTTCCAGTCACTCTCAGTTGTTATTGATGTCCAGTTCAGTCTATCCCACTGATCCACTTGACCCTTCAATATTCACAGTACATAACCTTTTCTTCATCACCTGCATCCCTTTAGCTGATACTTTTATTTGTTGTCCTAAGGAAGCCTCCCCTGAACTTACATTCATTCAAACCACTTCTATCAGAACAACTGTGTTTCAGTTTGTATCTGAAACATAGCAACCCTATTTCATGCTATATATGAGTCAAAAAACCTAAAACACATATGTCTCACTCTTGGCATGGAGCATCAGAATCAGCTGTTCTATGGAATGTTCCTTTTTGTAAAAAAAATTTTGTTTAATCAGGAAAATATATTGCTAATTATATGAATTTGAAAAAATGTAATGGTATGATGGAATGACCTTAGGAGACAATGGGAAAATCCACAGCCAGGAAAGTGGCCAGATAAAAGCAGCTTAGCTGGCAGAAGGAATACGGGCACAGCAAATGTCTCAGAAGGCTCCCTTCCTAATTTCTTGGGTTTGTAAGGTGACAGATGAGAAATGTGCTTTCAGAGTTGCAAGATTCTCTTAATGTAATGTTCTAATAAGTATAATTAGCAATAGCAATAGCACTGTATTTATATACCGCCTATCAGGGCTTGCAACCCTCTCTAAGCGGTTTACAATGTCAGTATATTGCCCCCAACAATCTGGGTTCTCATTTTACCTACCTCGTAAGGATGAAAGGCTGAGTCGACCTTGGAGCTGGTGGGATTCGATCAGCCAAACTGCTGATCTGCAGAGTAGTCTGCAGTACCTCGTTCTAACCACTGAGCCACAACAGCTCCGTTAATTAATTCATGTGGGTGTGTTTTCTGTCTGGATGCAAGACTGACACCAAAACACTGTTTCAGATTTTGTTTCTAACTTCAGTTTTTTTAAAAAAAAGTACTAAAATTGCTGATATCTGTTAAGTCAATCTAGCAATATTCCAACTATTTAGGTTTTGCAATATCTATGTATTAATTTGTACTATTTAATAGTATTTCTGGTATATGTTGTATTTCTACAAAATAATAACCAATAATTTCTGTATAATAAATGACTCCCAAATAACTTTGCTTATGATTTTAATGTTGGTGCTTGAAATACATACTGGGCTTATCCCATGTGCATATCAAGTTAGGTTGTATTTCATCAACAATTATTGGGAATTGTTCTTTGAACCAATTAGATAGATAAAGATTGTTCCTTGTGTGAGTCCTTATATCAGGTCCTTTCCATGACCTAAACAAATATGTTTTTTGGCAATAATCTAACTTAGAATGACTTCAGATGACATTCTGTAACTAAACAATTTTAGAGGACAGGAGAATTCAATTCGAAGATTTTTCTGTTCAACTTGAACTATTATAAATAGGACAAATAAGAGATCCAAGGTGTTGATTTGTTAGGGACTATATCAAAAAATGAAGGATTAAAAACTTCTCTGTGATAAGATGTTGATCCAGATTTTCTCTTTCTACATTATTTTTTAAAAGTCTGGATATGGCAACTAACTATGTGATAAATGTCATGTTTTGCTGAATTGTAAATGACAGTACTTCTTGAATCTGGTTCTGTTTGAAATAATTTTTGTTCTTTTCTTTTCAAATCAGCTACATATGATTCTAATTTATTAAGTCCATAATGGTGGGAAAATATGTGCTGTGTAAATCTACATGTTATTGCACTCTTAAGTCTTATAAATGTTATGAAAAAATGTTTTAATTAAAAGAAACATCTGGGTTTTGGTTTGTTTCATCTCTTTTTTACTAACTAAAGAGAAATTTTAATTTATTTTCAAGGAGAAGACAATTTCAGATCTGAAAGGTATTCTTTCTGACATGGAACATTCATCAAAGTAAGATTCAGAATTCTAAATTTAGATTTTCCACTTAAATGTTTGGGTTAGCTCAATGTATAATAGAATTATTATTTAATAACTTTATTCTATATTTATCATCTCTAAGTAATTTTTGATTCCTCAGTATAGAGAGGGATTTGAATTGTCATGGTTTTAAAAACTGTAAATGAAGACAGTTTTAAACAATTGTTTTAAATTATAGTCTTTCTATTATGGAAAAAGTGTGACATTTATTCACAGTTGTTATATTCTTATCCATGTAGAATTGATATTATGAAGAGATTTTATGTCAGCCATTTTTTGCTAATATTTTATGTGAAAATTTTGTGTTTTTTTAATTGTTACATAGGCATTCTACTGAAGCATTATGCAAATATGAACAAGATATTGGCAGACTACACCAATTGTTAGATGATGCTAATAGTGAGCTTAATCAGATTGCCAGAGAGAAAGATATGTTAACTAGGGAAAATTCAAAACTAAAGGAACAACTTTGTGCCTTTAAGCAGGAAAATCAGGTAAAAGGTCTATTTGTTCATTTGTGTCAGAAGCATCACAATGAAAATAAGGCACATTATACAATATAAAATTTAAAATATAAAGTACAGTATTAAAATATATACAAGTTAAACAAATCTTGGCCAGAAACTAGCAACATTAATTGTGTTCTGTCTCACTGCCATGAGGTCCTCAAGTGAGCACTGATCAGTACCCAAAGGACAGATATACATCATATATGTATGATTGTTGTCTGCATGTCACCACAATCGCAAAGGGCAGAAGCCACCAGATAGCCTCATTTGTTCAGAGTTTCTCTGGATCTTGTTGTAGCCATGCACAGTCTATTCAATGATTTCCATACTTCTCAGCTTTCATCAGACCCAAATGCTAGCTCCTCCATTGGTTCCATCCAGTGTTGGTTCTTTATAGCTTTCCGTAAGTC
>JANHJO010008940.1:25644-36824 GCA_032468235.1 Pseudoxyrhopus heterurus | reverse complement strand
ACATTGTAAACCGCTTAGAGAGGGTTGCAAGCTCTGATAGGCGGTATATAAATACAGTGCTATTGCTATTGCTATATCAGGCTGCTTCAGGTGAATGCTGCGCAGGTGCTGAAAAGCACTTTATCTCCTTGCTCTCCAGCCAACTGAAGGAATGCATGGCAACTGCACAGAGCTGCTTCTCCCATCCCTCGTAGCACCATTTATTTCTAATTTCCAATTGACCTCATGGGGACCAGACCTGGTCAGCCAAAGGGCTGGATGTGGCCTGGGGGGGGGGAACGTAAAATGCCCAGGTTTGCCCCAGAGCAAAAGTTCGCTGGCATCAGGTACAGCCTAAATTAAATTATGAATAGAAAAATCAAACCTAGATTCAAATCAGATTCAGTAGAATTAGATTTTACTTAGACTTAGGCCTTTGTACAGAGAAAGAAGAGGGGGTGGTAGAGATAACAGCATAGTTTAAAAACCGTCCTTAAAAATTCTTGCTTTTAATTGCCTTACAGGTCCTTCACAGCCCTTGGCCAACTGTGAGCCTTATGACTGTTTATTGCCTGCTGAAGGCTCTCTGCTGCATGTAAACGGAAGTGCTGAACTATCTGAGGGAGAAGTGCAGCCACTGCTTGTCTCCAATGGCCATTTAACAAGGTCACCCACCTCTCTCCCTCAGTCCAGCCACTGAAACGCTGACCAGGGACCCAGGAAACAAACAAACCGAGCGTGCCCCCTCTCTCTCTCCCACTTATTTGCACAGAATTATCTAGGCTACTTCTACCTCAAAGTCTGAATGGACAGCTTTGCAAATCAAAGGAAAAGTGACAACTCCATGAGGTATGAGAAGCAAGCTTGAGTAAGGGAATAGAGCCCTGTTTCTGCGATGCCCGCTTGTAAATAGTTTTTAAAACTTTCCCCGAGAAGGATCAGCGGCTCCATGTTGGCTTGCAAATAAAGCACAGAAATGCAAAATGTTACGATGTAAAGTGAAAGAAGTATTTGATAACAAATGTGTACATAAGAGTTTATATATCTTTTAACAGAGGCTGTTTTATCCCTTGGTGCATGTGTGATTGAGTGAAATTATATAATGTTGACAATATGCATTTTTTCATCGTTAAGGATTTTTTTTTCTTTTTTTAAATCCTTCCCAGCCATCTCCAAGAGAAATAGTTCTGGTGTCTTTAGTTAAAACTTTGAGGTTGGGACCACAAACTTTACACAGAGAAGACCACACTGATAAAAATGCCCTTTCTATGGTAGCCCACTGTAGGGGTGCGCTATTTGAGAGAAGTGCCTCTACACAGCACCCCATCAAGAGCTGAACATTTAAACCTTCAAAAAGTGTACATGTGCAAGTGACATTTCTGTTGAGAGTCCAGTAAGCTGAAGAACTGTGTGTAGGCTCAGACATGGAGCTTGGGGTGGGGGAATCTTCAAGCAGATTAGATGGAATCTGTCATTTACCCATGATCGTTGCCATTCAGCTCTCTCAAATAGACATTGAACTACTTCGTTAGTCTAATCGTCTTCTCGGAAATATTGATAGCACAATCGAGTACAGTATGTTTCTTCCATAGGCTTGCTCCCTAGTAAATCCATAGGATTGCGGTGCTCTGATCTTAAAAAGCAAACTGAACTCTGCTCTTCTAACAGAGGTGTGCCAAATAATAATAATAATACATTTATTGTCATTGTACATATATATACAGTATACACATACAACGAAATTCACAATGCTCCAAGAATATCTTCAATATCTACGGTACCTTTTGAAACATGACTGAATCAGTGGCAGAGTTTCGAATTGATGTAAATTGGGCCTGCGCCAGTGAAGGGAGTAACTGTCAGCACAAATTTTTTTAGGACAGCACATTGAAACATCCTAGCTCTATGGTGACTTCTGGAATATATGCCCATCTATCCAATTTCAGCTTTAATTTAGATGCACGCAACCTTGTGTCAAATCCCAACTTCTATTTAAATATTAAATGTTCATTGCACTAGCAATGATCCTAGTGGAACAACATTAAACAGCCAAGCTCACCTCAAAAAGCATCAGTAGGAGCAAGAAAATTATAGAGGGGACATCCTCATGCTGTTTTGTTTTACATAGGAACTTATTAATGTTTTTTCTTGGCACCTTGACACCATTTATAGAGATTTCAAAATGTATTGCTAATATGGCTTATGCAGTAACCTGATACAATGAATAATCCATTTGCACGCACACACACACACACACACACACCTAGTTTCTTTTTCTTTTCAAGTCAGACTTAGAATTCAGGTTCACAGATAGTTGCTCCAATTCTGAAGGTGGTCTTTGTGTTGTGAGAGACTTTTGACTTAAAGATCTATCAAGGAAAATCATTTAAAAAGCACGAATTACCTTAGGCTACTTTGCTTTAGTTTTTATACAGTTTTAAGTTCAGTTAAGCCCCCGACTCAAATGTGAACGCATACATGAAAACTGTTTTTATAACTTACGTGTGGGGTTTTTTTAAAAAAAATTGCTGTCTCTTTTGATATTTATGCCTATATAACTATGGTAGTTCCCAAGTCATTCTCCACGCCACTTGATCAGTTGTAGCTCAGGCTGAACTAAAGTTCTGTGGGATGGCTTGCCTTCGGAGGTTGTGGGAGCTTCATCACTGGAGGTTTTCAGGAGGAAATTGAACTACCATTTGTCAGAAATGGTGTAGGATCTTCTGTTTGGGCGGGGGATTGGACTAGATGACCTACAAGATCCCTTCCAACTCTGTTAATCTATTCTAAAGTTGGCAAACATGGGTTAGGACATTGTCTGTAGGGCAGCATCAGGTTCTGTCTGTTCTTCTCCTTATTTTCTTTATCTTGACTTAAAGGCCAGTTTCAGAGAAATGAAGATAGGAAACATGATTTAGTTTAGGATACTAGGAATTCATATTAGGGACATAATATAGGAAACACTTTCTTTGAGGGAAGGGACGAATAGACTTAATCTGCTCTGAAACACAGGAAAGCTTTTTGGTATGTTCTTATATTAACCAGACTGTTTGACTCTAAAGGGAACATTAACAACCAGATTTTTCTAAATAGACATTAGAAGGCCAGCTGACACAGGTTATTTCTCTATTGTGAGGTTTAGTATTTTGCTACAGCAACTGGACAGGAAAGAACCAGAGGTTTTGGTGTGCCATGTGCAGGCCTTTTTCTTCATAATTTCGTGAGGAGAGGGCTTTCCTCTAATAGGAAACCTGTGGTAAAATAAAACTCTCTCCCTTTAAGTAAGAGAGAGCTTTTAAACATCTGATTACTATGCCATTAAATTACTCTTCCTTTTCCTTCAGTTGGCGGGAGATGTATATCTTTGTAAGACAAGTTTTGCCATCTGCTTTTTAGCTGAAGCTGAACTTTCTGAAGTAATGCATTTCACCATTCCCCCTATCTCCAGACAATTAAACACACTTGCACTTTGGAATAGGTGTCCAATGATAAAAGGTGCCAACTTGTGGCTTACTTGGTGATTTTAAAGAAAAGGGATCCACTAATAGGGAAACATATTCAGGGTGAATTTTTCTCCTTGTTCATAGAGAGAGAGAGAGAAAGTGACATGCTTTCTAAAGAAAAGTGAACTTGTAAAGATTTGGTTACTGGGTGAAGGAGGTTACTAGGTAAAGATGAAGGTACTTGGGGAAAGGCATAGACAAAAGGTATCACCATTGGAATTGCTAAGCACACTTGCCATATTAACATTTTGGAAAATTTAGTTTTAGATATAGTTGTTTAAATGTTGTTACTTCCACTAAATATGTGAATCTGCTGCTTCTGAGAGGCAATGTGAAAGAGGAAGTATTAATTTTTGTGTAAAAAGTTATTTATTTATTAGACTAATGTGGTACAATGTTGTACATTGAGAATACATTGTAAAAATATTGGAAGTGTTTAACAAATGGCATTGAAGTGTCTTTAATAAAGGTTCATTTATAATACCAATTATTCTGCCTTGATTCACTACATGATACAAATTACATTTTTTTGTAATTTGGTTTGGGGCGAGGTAAAATGAAATTCTGCATTGTTACGCGTCCTGGGTTTTGAAGACTTTTTAAAAGGCTATGACTGTTTCATAACCCGCTAATAATGGGCTAGGGTGACCAAGCATATATCAATAAAATACTTATAGCTCAGGGTTGAACTATGGGATTCTTAGTGCTCCCTTGAGTGTGGTTGTTTTGTTGTTTTATTACCTAACTAGGCAACATCAGTGTTAGGAGGGAGTAGGGTTTGCATCAAGGAGAGCACCAAAGACCTCACAGTTGTATTTGAATAATTAGGATCATGGACAGGGCTCATTTCTGACTCATTCACTCCACTAGTTCAATGAAATACATAAGTTATCTTTAATCACGTTTGGGGAAATTTAGTTGCCAATTTTAGCCAATGTTCCACTTTCTTGCCTCTAATTCTGGTGTTACCCAGAATCACTCAAGTTTCTATTGGAAGAGTCAGAGCTGCTTAGTGTTTGGATGCAGGACTATTTGGAAAATTTAGGACTGTAGGATAAACAGGTGGGGTTTTTTTTTTTTTAAAAGTGTTACTTTGGAAGATTGCAATAGCCATCTGTTAACCGAAAATTCTGTCCCTGTATGTCACCCAGAATTGAGCTTAGCTTGAAGGAGATTTCATTTGAATGACAAGAAATTTACACCAAATCCAGTAAATTAGGTGGTTCCTTTGAGCAAAAAAACAGCCTCACTTATACCTTATGTCCAATTCTGCAATGTCTGGGGTGGAAATAAGCTTGGTGTGAGTTGAACAGTGCCTACTTCAGAAAAAAGAATGTAGGATTGTGTTTTCAGGGAGTTAAACTTTACAACAGATTAAGCTGCAACTCTGAAGGGAAGACGTTCAAATTCTACATGAGGTCAGCACAGGACTTTCGAAATTGCTGGATTCGGGGTCAGTTTCAAGCAGAAGACACAAAAATTAACTCACTAATGAAGGAAAGTAAGAAAATGCCAATGGGCACTTTTTTTAATTTATGCTAGGTTCCCTGCTCCTCCAGGGTTATTTTTTAGATTCTTTTAATTGAAGAAGCTAATTGGAACTAGACTGCTGCACAATGAAATGCAAACATTTTTGGTTTTGGTACCTATAGAGGCTCTATATAGGTATTATTTGAAAATGCAAATAGTGCATAGCAATAGCACGTAGACTTACATACCACTTCAGTGCTCTACAGCCCTCTTTAAGCAGTTTACAGTCAGCCTATTGCCCCCAACAATCTGGGTCTTCATTTTACCCACCTCAGAAGGATGGCAGGCTGAATCAATCTTGGGCCAGTGAGGATTGAACTGCCAAACTGCTGGCAATCGGCAATCAGCAGAAATAGCCTGCAGTACTGCATTCTAACCACTGCGCCACCCCGGCTCAAGGAATGGGAACAACCCAATGCTTGGTTTGGAAGTATACCCATCAAACAAAACCCAAGTAGAGTAGGGTGGCTAGCTCATTGGGGTGAGCCATCATGGCAATCAAGTTGATATATTGGGAGTTGGGATGCAGCTCAAAATAGCCCAGATGGCGGCATGCGATCAAAACCTTACGACCCTTTGACTTTGACCCCCCCTAAAGATTTGCAAGTGTCCTAAAAATTCCCCAAGTGTTCTTCAGCCACCAAAGCCACCTTGCCCCTGTGCAGTGTGATTTCTTCGGACTCGGCATGTTGCGGTCCATCACTATCCCATTCTGCCTCTCAGGCAAGATGACTCATTTTTGCGACTGTCCCTGGAGAAGAGGAATTCTGCTCCCTGCAGGAGATGGCATCTTCTTCTTCTCTCACCCTTCATCAATTCTTCCCCCTTCATTTTCCCCCCACTTCCTGCCAAACTGGTTCTTTGGAGGCAAAGGATGGGAAAGAAGAAAAAAAAAACCCAACAAGTTTGCTCTTTTTTTTCATAGGCAACCTTGTTAGGCGGTAAAATAATACAACATTGTACTCAATCAGTACTAAAGAAATTTGAGTCTAATTAAAAAAGGCAGTCTTGCTTATCCAAGCAAGAATGCTGGCTATGCACCTGTAGGTATGAACAGTGGTCTAGATTTTCCAAATGGGTTTCAAAAAAAAGAAACAAATGGGTTTTTCCCCTTCTATACATTTTAAAAGGAAAAAAAAAAAACCTTGTTGCTTCTTCCGGCTGTCCTCCAGAGCATGGCAAGACTTCAGTCACATTAACGATGCTGTTTTCTTCTCTGGGGTGACTCTGATGCCATTCTATGATGAATATGTATGGCTGCCATGTGCACATCACGCTCCCTAAAGTGACTGCTAATAATAATGCTTTCCAGTCCCTTGGCTGGAGCCTCTAAATAGGTTCTTTGCCCCCCAAAGCTGAATTTCTTGGCAGACTCTTCTCTGTGAGCTCATCACTATAACAGGACTCTCCATACATGGACATTTTTGTTCAGGAAATGGAATTACGGGATTTCTTGTTCTTGTTTAAATAGAGAGCATGAAGTCTGGGCTGCTGAACAGCTGCTGAGCCACAGGAGGCAGGGATGGCAGGGAGAAGGGGAAGGGAGAAATGGTTGGGGGGGGGAGCAGAAACGTGTGGAAAGTAAAGGAATAGCTTTTATGTATGTTTTTCTTTTAGAATTAAGGAGGGGGTGGGGGTTGGGATCGTGGTTCCACAGCTGTTCCTCTTGACCAAAATCACAAAAGCAAGCTTCGGATCTTGTCATACATCCCGAGGAAGATAAAACCTCCAAGGCTGATGGAAGAGATTCGAGGGACGATGCCGGCGAACAAGCTGGAAGAAAAGAACAAAAAAGTGATTTAACATTTTGGAAGTTCTACCACTAGATTTGGGAGCAAGGCTTTCTGAGATGGGGGTCACTTTAGTGAGGAGAGAGTTTGGGCCCCTTCCTGCCTCAAAAATGCACCATCTAGTTGCAAGTTTTGTGTCAAAAAGTGGCGCTCTGTCGGCCACAAAACAGCTGTCAAGATGAGGCCCTGAAGCCATCACTGTCCTCCTCCAAAACAGGGCTCCCCAATGTAGTCCTCAACAACTCCAAACATGTCACCAAATTATAAATAATGTGACAGAAAAACGAAAATAATCAAATATAAGAAAGTAAAACGGTTTTTTAATGTTGAACTCTGGTCCAAATCAAGTTTTTGTTCTTTCAAATTCTGAGAAATAAGTTTTTACATGAATTCTGCACACGGAGGCTTCCTGATATCCAAAAGGTGTGGACTTATCTCATAAATATATAACTGAATTATTTTTCACAACAGGCTTGTGCATGTTTCCTGAAAGAGGCATGGGTTTTAAAAACTTAGGCAAGCATGGGCAACTCGAAGAACACAGGGGGTCTCGAGAACTCAAATACAGATTGAATACTGGGATAATAAAAGAACAGATTATAGAAAAGGAAGATGGTCGTTCCAGGGGAAGAGATACATGAACCCTTTTCTCACAACCCACCCTTGCTCAAAAGTCTGGGGAAAGACCCACAAAAGATGGGCAGAAACAGCGGGAGAATGGTGATAGCTACATCCTCACGTCACTGATGTCAGGGATTTGTAGATGATAACCAGTACCTTGAACTGTACCTGGAAATCCAGCAGTAACTACTGCAGTTCACAAATGAGATGTTATATAGGCATAGCATGGTAAGTCCATAAGTATTCATGCTGCCACATTCTGGACCAGCTGAAACTGATGTTCTTCAAAGATAGCTCAACACAGCACATTGCAGTTGTCCGTATATGAAGTAACCAAGGCACGCGTAACCATGAAAAGGGCCTTCTGGTCCAAGAAGAGGAACAACTGGCACACAAGGCAAATCTGTTGAAAGGCCTTCTTGCCGACGGCTACTACTTGATTTTCAAGCAAGAGTTGAGAGTTCAGGAAGATACCCAAACTGTGTGTCTGTTTTTTCTGGAACAGTGCAATTCCATTCAGAAGTAAACCAGGATATCAGAAGAATTATGAACCCACAGCAAGTCAGTCTTGTCAGTGATCAGTTTAAGTCTATTCTTTCCCATCTGGACCCTGATATACTCCAAGGCCTGGGACAAAACTTTCCAAAGTCTCCCCCCACCCAAGTCCATCCAAAAGATTGCTTCAAGGCAATCCATAAACCAACATCCACCTCCAGACACCTCAGCATATTAAGCCTCTGCAATTCAACCTCTACTGTGTTCAATAATGCTAAAAGCAGAAATAATTGCAAATGGTGAGTTTTTAATTGTCAGGCCTGTTCAATAATTACATAAATGGCTAATTGGCAGTGTTACAGTCTTCAGTATTTAATGGTGATCTACCATTTCCAATAATGTTTACCTATAACTTAATTACCACACTCTTATTTCATTCAACAACCATTTTTTTTCTTTTAACGACTCTGTAATCCCTTGCATTGGTGTGGAGTTGAGACGACTGACTGGAGCTGAGCATTTACTGGCCAGATGCCTTTTCTGATGCCTATGTGGAGCTCACAGCAGATATTTTCTCTTTGCACTCAAAGAGAGAAATATCTGCAGCTACTAGGATCGAACTCACAGCCTCCTGTTTGTGCGGTGAGAGCGCCACTTCTAGGCCACCACGCTGCTCTCATTCAACAAAAACCATATTAATTCTCTAAAATTCAGATTAGGATAGCCTTATGATATCTCTTGTTGGATTACTTCATTGTAAGAAACAAGCTCATCAGAACCAACAAGGATATTACTACTAATGTCCTAAGAGAAAGGGTTGTTGTTTTTAATCAAGCCAGCCGTAATCAAAACTTCTGATTAATCTGTGCTTTGGAGAATGTGAGACAAATTCTACAACAGTCTTTTGTGAATTTTTTTCCCCTTGTCCTCAAGCCATTGCTAAATCAGATTCAGGGTTCTTTGTCTTCCTTCCTGCACTTGTCTGTGGTCTGCTTCAGGGCTGTGGCAGGCAGATGGAAAGGTTTTATGGTTTCACTAGACAGCAATCCACTGCATTACTATAATTACAGCTTTAAAGCTAAGTAATTTGTAGCAAGACAAGTACTGACAGAAGATTCCCTCAGCAGATCGGCACATCTACACCAAGACATGTATCTGGAGATTAGAAGATCCTACTGGAAAAGGTTAAGCTGGCACCAATCCACAGCCAAAGAAATTGCCGCTATTATTTTCTCTCTTCAATTTCTCTTTCAAATGCTAATTCTTCAATAGAGTTCTGGCTTACCTAGCAATTTCTTGTTCTGATTACAGCCCAGTCATTTGTTAACTCTTTCCATCCAGGAAAATTTTAAGAATGACACACTTTAGTTTGGTTTTCTTGTAAAGCGAAGAAAGCAGGAAACAAATTTGCCTGGAGCGTTTCAAGTTCTTCCCAGGGGGCATATGTTGTTTTCCCAATAACTGTGTTGTTTTCCATGGATATAGCAGACTTCTATAAGTTGTAGGCTACTCTCAGTCCACTAAGAGAAATGAGGTGAAATATATGGAAATATGGAACTTATAAACCTCCCACCACTTTGCTTTAGCACACTGTGAAATCTTATTAAAGGTGCAATGATAAATAAGGCATGCTTACAAGAAGTGTCAAATCAGGAGCAGTTATTTCTAAGTAAAGCTATAAAGGGATATAATCCAAAATGATTCTTGATCGGTATTTTAATGAATGTATTTCACTGGGTGCTAACACATGTATTAGAGTATACTGAGGGATCTCTATCTATCTGCTTTAGGGTTTAATTTAGCCTAATAATCTCTTTCAAAATTTTGGCTCTCTCTACAGAAGAGTTTGGTCACCCTTCTTCGCTTAAAGGTGTTATAAAAAAATATCAAGACTGATACTGTGTACCAAGACTTGATTCCTGTCCACAGGTATTCCCTCCAGTAGCTTTTCCTATCTCAATAGATGACTATCAATCACATCCTTTCTGAGGAGAGAAGATAATGTGAAATCAAGGAGCCAAGAAAAGCCTCAAGTCCATCCCTAAGGCAGACCCCTATAGATCAAGTTGTGCCACTTAAATTTGGAATGGCAGTCCAGTTTTGCTGCCCTTTCTTCTGTCGATGAGGATATCTAGGAAGGGAATATTATTGTTCTTTTCTTCTTCCATTTGTGAATTGTATTCCTTTGAAGATATTGTTTCATGTGTTTCCTCTAGTTGTTCTTTTTTTTATTACGACAAAGTTATTGTCTACAATTAGGTCCAGAGTTAGAGTTGGGTCCAGCCTAAATCCAATCGTACATAATATCAGATAGGCAAGCAGTTTAATTCTCCCTCCTGCTCACAATGGCGGCCAATTCCAACAAGCATAAATTGCGCTGACCAAAAGCACAGATAGGCTCAGAGAACTTGATTGCCTATCAATTGGTTGCAACGCCCAACAGATTAAAGTTTAGGATTGGAAGGAATAGGAAAAGTATTTATCTCACAACCCTGGCAACAGCAAGTTTTTCTCCAGCTTCTGTTCAAAATATCTCAGCTAATAATTACTGCCTGGCACTCTGTAGGGCTGCATATAATATTGCTATGAGGCACTGAGAAATGATAGATAGACTAAACTTGGAAGTCAGTCATCCGGGCATGGATTCGACAGAACAAAACTGGTACGAGTCTATGTCTGGTTTATGGCTCTTTAGTCTCTTTTTATAATCCCCCATTACATCAAAGTGACTGAAAAAGAATTAACATCAGCAAAGAGAAGATGGGATGTTAAACCGCTGGCTGGTGCTTCAAGTGCCAGTTGGAAGTAAATATGCAGCCTCTGGTTTTAATAAGGTGGCAGTCTGCAGTCTGAGGCTCCACAGTTTCTCTGAGTGGGCTGTGAAATAACAGGATGGGAGATAAGGCAGTTCATCATCTATCCTTTCAGATGGACACTGGGCTTGATGCTTTTCCTGTTTTGATTAACCATTTATAATTGGTAGAAAGCCTTGCAGAATTGGCCTGTAATATTTCCAGCCACCTTCCAAAATTTCCTTGAAGTTGCCCCAGCGTGCCACTTCTCCTTTCCTGGACATCGCTCAGAGCTATAATTTTTCTGACTTTATGATCCCAGGCCAATTTCAGTCACCGAAATAATAAATCCCCAGAACAGACAGAGGAATGTAATTGTAGGTTCCAATCCTGGCAGCTGAAGGAGTCCATCAATTATTATTTTTTTAGTTGCAATTTTATATAAATTGTATTTCCTCCATAATTTCTCA
>JANHJO010008940.1:14571-25544 GCA_032468235.1 Pseudoxyrhopus heterurus | reverse complement strand
TCTTTCTTTCTTTCTTTCTTTCTTTCTTTCTTTCTTTCTTTCTTTCTTTCTTTCTTTCTTTCTTTCTTTCTCTTTCCCAACCATCTCACCATCAAGCAATTCTGGGAAGCTTACAAACCTTATAATCTAAGGGTCCACAGGTGTCTCCTTTTCATATGAAAGTGAGAGTTCGGGGAGCTAGCAAGGGCGCGGGGGCTAAACGCTGCTGTGACAGAATGTGACAGCTGAGCACTATCCGTCATTGGGTTACATGACTGCCCAGACACACACATTTTTTCTTCTATCCTGATATGGGTCTGAAGAGAACAGCAAATAACTTTTCACACAGATAAAAACTTTCTCAAGAAATGAGCGAGAGAAAATACATGGGGAGGGGGAGAGTAATGTGCTGGAAGGAAGAGTAAATTAAGACCAAGATTAAGCAATGACTGATGAGCCTTGTTAGACTAAGCAGCTTTGAAGGTGAGGAAGGATTCTTTGCACCAGAAAACAGCCTGGGAGAAGATCACTGAAACATTTAAAGGATCCAGAGACTCCATTTTCTTTGCCTCCCAGCAATCCTATTTATTTCATTGCCATTGTTTATTTTGTGACTTATTCTGTGACAACTGCAAAGAACAATATTGTTTTAACACAGTACATTTCACCAGCGGAAAGTGTTTGCTTATTGGCAAATAATAGGCAGCTAGCAAATAGTGCACACGCTTCAGATCCTTTTAGTATTTTTGAAAGCACACATATACACACATGTCTAAAACAAATAGATGTGGTAAATGCTTTGTAGTACACAACTAATGAAACATTCTTTTAATAGATCAATTTAAAAGTTGGCTAAGGACTGAAGACACTCAAGGCAAAGTCTACATTCAGCCATAAAAGTCCATTGGATGATTTGGGCCTACTCGTTGTCTCACAGCCTAAGTTCATGTTGTTTTGGGGAAGATAAAACTGGAGGGAAAGATACAGTGTTTGAACTCCTCGAGGAAAAGTGAATTATAAAGCTATGAAATAAAAAAGAATATATAGATCTATAATATTTTGTGCTAATCATAACTTTCCTAATGCTCTTTGAGAAAGACTCTGCTATCTTTTGACTGAAAATAAACTACAGAATGTCTTAGCAATGGACTCATACCAGTCACAAAACAGATTATAACTGCTGGCTTCCCTAAGCAACAAAAAAAGCTCTTTTTCCCCCTTTCCTATCATGAACTATTTAAACACTTGCAATATACAAAACATCTGAAAAAAATTCCTCCTTGGTTCACAGCCCTGCACAAAAACTATCTAGCTAACATCAATTTAACTTACTCAAAAACTTCTCATGATCGATCACCAGACAGCACATACACAAGCTTTAAAGCATGGAACATTTAAGTGAAAAAATATACAAATATCTTGGTTTGCATAGACATTCAGGGGGGAAAAAATCCACTTTCTACTGGAAAAAAAAAAGTGTTTACATTTTCCCTCAATTCATCCCTGCCCCTTTATTTATCCTTACCCAGATATCCCTTGAGTTCTCCATACACCTTGAAGAGCGGATAACACATTCCCACTTGCGGTTCTGGAGCCAGTCTATACAGACAAAGAAACAGATGTGTATACATGTAAAAAGCTACCTCCAAGAAGACCATTATTTCAGCCAAAATGTCACACAAAGGTCTCTCACAGCTGGAACTCTTGACAATGAGAATGACTGAACTGGGAAACCATGGTCTGTACTGGATCTGCACTGAATAATGAATATTTGGTTTTAGTGGACCCCAAAAAAGGCCTTCTCTGTGGTGGCTCCCTCCCTGTGGAACATTACCCCTGCAAAGATAAGATTGGCCTCCATTTTGACACTCTTTCGAAAGGCCTTAAAAACATAGTTTTGTCAATAGGCCTAGGGACCCCAGGAGAATATGAAACCCATTAAGTGGTTTCTTTGATAGGGGTTTATTGGGTTTTATATTTGGGATTTTACTTCTGTAAACCTCCAGGAGTCACAGTGAGGGAACTCATAATTTATATAATTTATATGGAGGCAACCATATACATTATCTTAATATATATTTGTAGCGTAATATAAAATAATAATATATTTACATTATATGGAGGCAACCTTATATACTTTCTTAATAAATAAATAATAAATATGTTCTGTAGCTCATAGTCAAGCACTTAAAGTTTCCCATTTATTCTACCAAACAGATAGTCATCGTCAACAGTATTATAAATGCTGTTGTCATCTAAGAACATCATGTCACACACACAAAAAAACAGTTAATTAGAAAGCTGCTTGGTCTTTCAAAGGTACAAATTTGCTCCTAGAACTAGTTTATTGAACAAAAGAAAGGTAGCAGTTCTTCTATTCAATGCAGAAATGAAATGTATTCTTGTACATTATGATTCTTGTACTAAAATTAGCAATAGACGCTGGATTCAGTTTTGTTGCTGCTGCTAAGCAAGATGCCAGAATTATTAATCTGAAAACTTGCCAGACATCTCTACACTTTTCTTCAAGTTCTTACCTTTGCCAACATAATTCTTGTCTTAGCTACATCCAGAGGAGTGGTCACCGCAGCTGCAAATCCACCTGAGCATATAAAAATGCCAAATACAAACAAGACTTTGTTAGTTTACAATGCAGGCTGCTTAGCCCCATAGTTCCCACAGCTTCTGCCAAATTCACTTCATGATTACTCCTGAACCTTGTCCTTTACCTCAAAGATTTATCTGAAGTCAGAGCCGTGTTGACTTGTGGTAATCAGTCCAAAAATTCATCTGTATGTATATGTGTATAAATACCGTATCTTTCTGTGTGTATTTGTTTATATTGGATATAAAAATTCTCTGGACTATTTTTGTCTAGCCTCCAACCTTCCTTTTTAGAAGAACACTGTTGAAAAGATGTACAGGCTGCATTTACACAGGACCCCAGAAGAAATGGATTATCTAGACCCTTTTCAGTTGGATTTTCAGTTTGGATAAGATATAGAGATGCCATATGGTTCCACTAGATGATTTGAAGAGGCTAGATGGGAAACATATAATCATCCTGGCCATCTTAAATCTCTCAGTGGTTCTCAATTCCTCAATATCTTTCTGACCTGGCTACATGGAGGAAGATGGACTATTAATAGGAAATATGAATGAATGAATGAATGAATGAATCATGAATCATGGTCCTCCAACTTTCTCTGTGGCTGATATATATATATAGCAATAGCATTAGATTTATATACCGCTTATCAGTGCTTTACAACTCTCTCTAAGTGGTTATTAGCTTTGGGGGCAGCGGGGGGGGAGGGTGTCCCAGGATTCAGAACAACCTCTTCCCAGTTTAGCTTCCCATTTTGTCTGAAGAAAGCAGGAATTACAAAAAGAGTAAGAAAGGTTGAGAAAGTCCTCTAGTGATATATAGGAGGTGGAAGAGAAAATTTGGAAGGAGGAGCAAGCTAAAAACACAAAGGAAGAGTGAACTATACTTATCCCATCACTACTTTCACTAAACATGCCTACAATACTTTACAACAGGAAAGTGAAAGACACAAAGTTCAAAGAACATGGCTTTCTGTAGATTCATGTACCTATTCATTTACTCAACATTCCTGCCAAGAAAAAAGAGGTCTAATTCAAGAAGTGTTCATTTGTTTTGTTTTTATGGAACGCAGCCGTGCAACTGAATTCAATGGTACTCTGGGTGATGGGACATCAATGAGAAAAAAACAAAAATGGAAATGCAGTTAAAAATCACAACATCTACAATTAATAGGCAATTGGGAACTCTCCGTATATACTACATCTCCGAGGTGAAATGTCCAATCATTCTGACCCAAACACCTGATGGAACAGCCAAGTGTTTAATGTATTTTTTTAAATGGTAACTGGAACAGGTGAACCATATATCAGAGGGAGATCCTTCTAGAGGGCATGTGTTGCAACCGAAAAGGCATGTCTCCTCATTCCCATCCCATGATGTTGCTTCAACAATGGAATCTGAAGCACGTCCATTGCATTAGAATGTGTAAGACTGGCAGAAACAGTTGGAGAAAGGAGTTCCACAAACAAGCTGGTCCTGAACCTGTACCATGTAAGGGGATAATCAAGACTCTGAATTACATCTGGAAACTCATTAGGACCCAGTGTAACTCATGAAGCAGGGATGCTACATGGCCCTGCCAAGACAAGATGGCTTGATTGGCCAACTCAACATTTCAAATTTCCAGAGCGAAAGGCAAAAGCTCTCCTCTTTCTATCATGATCTCTAAAATGAAGCTTTTACAACCCATTTCTTAACCCGTTGTGCTATTCTTAGATTAGTTATATATTACATTGTTTAGACAACTGTTATGAATTCATTGCATTTATATGCTATATTAAGATAATTAACATCATGTGGGATTTTTATGCCATAACAGGTTAAAAAAAAGTACCACTCAATATATGAATCAGATTATCATCTATCAACTTTAGGTCAATGAAAGTTTAATAAGCCTTCATCTGCCTGCACTGATTTCACACCATCTGGAAAATTATCCTAATTATCTCTTGGATTCCAATCGTTTAAATAAGATGCAAAAATAGTGCTTATAGCCAAATTTTTTCTGGCTGATTCAAGAAGGTGTGACATAGTCTCTTAGAAGTGCCAACCCTAATTTCATCAGAATGTTGAACAGAGCAGTCTAAAAGCTAAGATTTGAAAAACACAATTGCTGTATAATAAGGTGAGTTTATAAGCCAAAGTGTTTCCCACTATCTTGAAGGAGAGTACAGTATAATACACAAAGAGCCAAGATCAGATCACTTGTTTCAGAAAATCCAGCACAGTAACATTGGCTTGGAGATATCTATAAATAGCGAGCTTTTCCTCTTAGCTTTGTGGAGTACAAAAAGCATGTGCTTTTCCAATGCATAGGTGGCAAACAGATATTTAAATCGGTAATGACTGAAAATTACATTTTCCAACTAATTTTGTATGAATTGGGAAAAACCTCTTGATTTTATAAGTTTAACTTCATATATATTCGTACCAAGCAGGTAGATCAAACTGTATCTTAGATAATATCCAACAAATTTAATTAAAAGCAGACTTTGACATTCTCAGATGCTATAGGTTTTCTAATTGCTAGTATTTGAGGTCTAAGGAAAGGATAGGTTGAGTGGGGGTAGTTATTTCCAGTCGTCTCTTGTAAATGGAAACGGATGTTTTCATACTCAATAAGGAACCAAGAAATGTTAGTATTTATGTTCATTGGCATTGTTTTGGAACTCATCTCTCTTTTTTATCACCAGGTTAGATATGATTTCAGAGAAAGTTAACAAAATAAAATTACTTAGACAGTGTCTAATAATCTTTCTATTATTGTCTATCACCTCTTAACATACCCATATGCTCATATTCAGTAGCTTATGAATATTGAGTAAAACTTAACAAGACGCTTAATTATAACAAGTGTAAAGATCTTATCTCTAAGAAGGAAAAATCAACTGCAGAGACCAGGCAGAAATGAAAGTCCCGATGCTTTCCACAATGCTGTGCACACTGCGTTAGGAAAGCAGAAAGGATTGTTTCATTGCGCGGCACATGCTGCAATTCCAGACGTGGCCACCATGTTCTCAGCAATAGTTCAGTGTGGCTACTGGCAACATGGCAGTCACTTCCAGAATCGCATTATGATGAAGTGTCTTGTTCCAACGCTACAAAAGGGTCCAGAGCTCTTCAAAAGGTAAGAGAGGAGGAAAGTGTGGGCCCTAGTAGCAATAGCACTTAAGACTTATATATTTTACAAAGATTGGCATATTGCCCCCAACAATCTGGGTCCTCATTTTACTGATCTTGGAAGGATGGAAGGACGAGTCAACCTTGAGCCTGGTGAGATTTGAACTGCCAAACTGCAGACAGCCGGCAGGCAGCAGAAGTAGCCTGCAGTACTGCACTCTAACCACTGCGCCACCGTGGCTCATGTAGTATCTACACAATTTTTTGAGCATCAGTGTTTGGGATCCCACAACAAGGCATGACAAGTGGTTTGTCATGCTGCATAGTATATTATTGCAATGTAGCACAGTAGTTTGTGGATTTGCTGCCTTTAAAACACCAGATCTGAGAACAAAATGTAGAGAGAAGTAATTTTGCACTTCAAAAAGACTGCCAATTTGTACTAGTCATGTGTGTATGCATAGATACTTTTTTTAAACTTCTCTCTACCAATCTTTTCTGTTTTCTTGCCTATCCTTAACCAATGCAGAGTGTTATATATGGGGACTTCTTAGGAGTGAGTCCCAAGGCAATATGTTCAGGAACTATTAGTTGAAAAATCTCCACTGCACTATCAATGGCAATCTTATGCCCTTTGTTATTTATGCCCTTTGTTAGTCAAACTTGAGCCGGTCAGGATTACACCCCTGGCAGTCAGCAGAATTCACCTGCAATACAGCATTCTAACCACTGCGCCACTAGGGCTCTTGTGGTGTGGGAATCAGACCTAAGTCCTATAGAGATCCATTGGGGGAAGGAAAGGCCGTGGGGACCAAGTGGTGGGGGAAAGCAGACCCAAGGGCTGTAGGGATCCAGAGGGGCAGAAGAGAGCACGGGGGATGAGTAGGAGGGCCTAGGCCTGCACTATTCTTCTCAATGCCTTCCCCACCCCTGAGGCATCCCATGTTCCACTTAATGACTGACACATTCATTTAGCGACCACATCAGGAAAAGCAGGGGTGGGGGATGTTAAGTGAGTCTGTCTTGTCTAACAGTCATCACAAAATGAGATCACAACGGGCAGGCTCCATTATGGTTGTATGTCAAGGACTACCTGTAAAACAGTAGGGACGCAGTAAGAACTGTTAAAAAGATCTACAGTCTTTGAACAGAGAAGATCACTCCAAATCCTCAGTATACTAAGCATGCTCCCAATATTTAAAATCTGATAATATAAGCTGACACAATATTTTGCAGAAACTACACGGGGGAAACCACATACATACACACACATCAAAAAAACTTCAGCATTGCAGCATTTTCAACTGTAATTAATTAATATACATAAAAGGTTTACAACCAATAGCTGGGTTCCAGCCCCATATTGTCCATCTTCCTGTTTGTTTTTTTTAATACCACTAACCAAGAAAAATCCTAATGGTTATTTGCTTAATTGATTGAGCTTATCAGCTAATCCTCATTTTTATTACTCATTGACTCCTCCAAGTCCAAATCCAACCTTTTTCTTTTCACAGAATTTATTACTTCTTGTCGTTCTCAGCCTATATTCCAGGTAAGAAGAAGCAGTATATCCAGTCATTTATTACAGTAGCCACAATAAGGCTAGCACTTAATTTCATATGTATAAAGTGAGGGTTATTATTTTCTGTTAGAAGTTATGTTACAGGGAATGAAAACTGCAGTTTGAAAAGAAAATCCCTCTTTGATTTTCTGAATTACAGTATAGTATTCCTGTGTGAGGTGAACTAAATCATACATAAAGAACTATATAATTTATTATTAGTTTTATAGCTATTATACATTTACTACAAATAATGTGCTGTGCCTGGTTATGAATTTAAATCAGAAATTAAAGGCAGTCGTTGCTTAATGAGCACAATTAAGAATGGAAACTCAGACAAGGAGTGAAGAGATCATTAAATCAGATGTCACGTGACTGCTTCGCTCAATGACCATGATCCCAACACTCCCAGGTGCAATCATAAATGATCTCCTAATGGAGAGGCAGGGAGATAAGGATTTTAGCATGTTAAAATCCATGCGCAAGCACTGAGAGGCAGGGAGCTTTTACGTACTAAAATCTTTGTCTCCCTGCCTCTCCCTTAGGAGATCACTTAACAAATGCAACTGGGAATATTGGGATCATGTACATTGAGCAAAGCAATCGTGTGACATCTCCTCTCAGCAGGTAGCAACAGCAGCTTGCAACTTTCCCTGCTGGCTTTCCCATTGATTTTCTGATTGCAGGCACTGGGTAACCAGTGATAAGTATGAATAGGTTGCCAAGCACCCAGAATGTCATCACATGACCACAGGGAGGGGGGTTCAGAAATGCTTTACAGGCTGTAAAGCACTTTTCCAAGGCTGTTGTTAATTTGAATGGTCATTAAGCAAGGTCCATTTGTAATTAATCTTTCCCTCCCACCCGTCCTTATGTAACAGTAAGAAAGTGCTGACAGAATTTAAAAAAAAATTCTGTATAAGAGCTGACACTTCCTTAGCCTTTCCTAGGTTCCTGCACCTCTGCCAGATGCTACTGCCTTAGACAAAGACACCTCAGATTTGCCTCCGCTTGCCCCTCATGTTAAGGAGCTCTCACCATTAGGAGACCCACTTCTGGATGTGGAGCTGCCTACACCTCTGACTGGACAGCAGATCTTCTTGCCATTCTTCCCTACCTCTCCACGAAGGATCAGCCCTCCACCTGCCCCTCCCATCTTGCATCTTCAGCCACAAACCACATTTCTCTTTTCTGTCGTCACTAACACTGGATTGGAAAAGACCTTGCCATCCCCTCCTGCGGGATCTTTTGTTATGCCAAACTGTGGTTCCACCGCCAAGGGTGGGGAGGTCAGGCAGCTTCAGCGGATTGCTCCAGCACCTTCTCCTACTCATCATCAGCCAGCAGCACCCCAGGCCTCCTTCACTCCACTACCTACAGCTGGTACGTACTGCTAAGCAGGGCTCCATAGAGAGGAGAAAGGGGGCTTAGAACTAGTTAAGCTTTCTTTGGACACCTGCTTTTTGGTTTTTAAGTAATACTGGGGATTTGTGCACTTACCCTAGTTAGTTTTACAACAGTCACCAGATATTGAGGCAGGGGGGAAACAGCAAAAAAAAAAAAAATTCTGGCTACAACCATTCAGTTGTTGCCCTAGCCCTTTTTAAACAGATCAAGTTATAACACGCGTAAAATAATAGAGCTTCAATCACAAGGGCATGGTTGCCATCTTGCCTTTTTTGACACACGTGAACACCCCTGGGTAGACATTTGATTTTCAGACTCTCATCAGTTGAACTTCTTCATCTTTGCTAACATTGGTGAAGTTTTTGTTTTGGGGTACCTCATTTTCATAACTATGGAAGTTAGCTATGTTCATCAAGTAACTCAAACAAAAGGGAAATGAAACATCCATTTATAGAATTCTAGACAACCTATGACCTTTGGGTCATTGTTTCAGAAATATTTCCTTACCAGATTCATCAATGTTTTCAACAATGGCAAAGTTTCTAATGTACTGGAAAAGTTCTTAAAAATTTAGGGAGATATTCAGAGATGTATCTGCTTTGAAAGTAGCCCATGTTGAACTGTATAGCATATCAAACATTTCATGTGCAGTTGACCATATGAAATACTATATTTTGTAATATGTCATCAACTACTTTATAATATTTTATGTTATAACATGTTTTATAACATTTGCCAAACTACAGGAGTCATGGGTCCCATATTTTCATTGCATTCTATGTTAGCCCATTTTGAGGTACCTTGGTTGAAAAGGTTTTGCCTATGATGCACAATTTCATCCAGTTAATGTTACAGACCCAGGAGCTTTAGAAGTATATAAATGTTTTTTTGTATTTGCAGTACTTAAAAATTGTGTAATAATCTGTAGCTCAGGTAGCAGTGACTTCAGTAGATTTAGGATGTTAGTCTGTAAATTTAAGAACACAGTATACATATAAATTTATATGTATAAAGGAAATAGCAGATTATTGTTTTAGTTACAGTTTTAGGAGTTACTTATGTAAAAGCATGACAGCTGCAGGCTGTCCAACACTTGCTTTTCTTGGTTATATTTTTCCAATGTAGTTTTGTATGAACCATTTAAAGTCCATGTAAAATTTTAAGATCTACATAATCACTTTATTGAAAGATTTCCGTAATTCCCAAATTGAAATAAAATTGAAATGCACTAATTGAAATACAAAGCTCATACTCATATTCAGAGTGTGTATTCTTAATAAAAAATAACAAGGGCAAAAATTTAATTCCAGAATTCCTTTTCTACTCTTTGTATATGCAACTATTAATAAACTCTGAGGAGTAGTTTTCAAGCTGAGTACTACAAGCCAAAATTTTAGATGAAAACAATGGTTGTGAGGTGGCCAGGTTTACTTGGATTTTTTATATTAGTTGTCATGCTGAGTGAGATGCCCATCATTTTAAGTAACAATTTGTGGCTTTAATTTCTAGATAAGGTAAGTGGTATTTACTTCAGAAGACTGGCTCTAACTAACTAATGTAGTTTACTGGTGAATTGCCAAATTTAGTGTTCTTTTCCTGGTAGGGCTCATTAGCCAACCAAGATTTCTAATGACTGAGGGCCCATAGAGACTAGAAACAGAAATGGGGAAAAACCCTCTTTCTTTCATTTCTAGGTCCTGTCCCACTGCCTCTCACTCCAGCTACAAAATCTGCTCAGGTAAACATGTTCTCTTTTGCCATCTTCTGAAAAGGGTAAGATAAGCAGCTCTGATTTTGCCACCTTCTGTGCTGGAGGCCTTTCAATAAATAGCCTTATTTATGTCTTCTTGGATTGATATGCACAATTTATTCTTCATAATTCCTTTTGATCCCTATCCGATAACTCTTTTTATTATCCCACAGATTTGTGGCACCTCAAAGTTACCTGCTGATGTCCTACGGTGGTCAGTCTCCATTACAAAGGAGCTTTCACCAGTTCCTGTCTCAGCTGCTGCCTTGCTTGATACTGGTAAACATGCTAGGCATGGTTTGGAGTCATTTCACATATCCTGTTTCATCTATTCCTTTACTTTATATATCATATCTAGGTGAAAACAGGATATAAGCCCATTAACCCCTATATTTTGGAAATTGTTCCAGGTTCCTCAGCCCAGAAGATAACCAGGGAGAAGAATCTTTGTAGTCACCAGGAAAAGTACAAACATAATCCTATTCAGGTGAGAAGATCACTATTTGAAAGGAAGATCATGTTTCTCCTGTTGTTTTTAAATCTGAAGA